>CALYLW010002300.1:0-56524 GCA_944989445.1 Ampullaceana balthica | reverse complement strand
GAATATAAAGATAATTTGTAAAATATAAAGTACACTTTAACATGAAGTGCACACACAATCCACACACTTATAGTACACTAGTGGAAAAGACTTCTAAGGCAAAGGCTCACACATACGCATAGTTCGTGCGTTATTTCAGAAATTGGCGCTCTGTGCTAAAACAAACACGGCATATTATAATTTTTAAAAGCGAAAATTTGTAATTTATTTATAATAATTTTGCGCACCTTTCGATCGGCGCCTATTTGCGCGCATTTCGATGGGGAGACACACGCATAGGAAGGGCGATTATGTAGTATACTAGTTCAAAGGCCTGCTGAAGCTGGCAGAACGAAATCCCAAAGAAGGCATAACAAAGAAATATACCAAATGCTGCAATAGAAAAAACCACGTGTGGCCTTATCGCCATGAAGAGAATACGATATATGATCAGAAATAACAAAGAAATTAATGAATTACTGTAATAGAAAATAACATTTGGCCTATATTGCCATGAACGCAATACGATATGAAAATAAATAACAAAGAGATGTACGAAATACTCAAATAGAATGGAACTTGTATCTTTTATTGCCATGAACACAATACGATATGAGCAGCTAAATATGAAGATCTATTTGTACACCACATTTTTAGTGGAGCTGTCGTGGGGCAGTTTCCCTTGTTTAGGACCATCTGCCACATGGACCTTGACATCTGCTGATGCTGCGTACACGGGAGAAAGCAACGTATATTGTCTATGGCTAAACATAGGTTGTGGTAGGTAGATACCGACCTTATCCAGTGTCTGGCCCTGCGATTTGTTTATGGTCATTGCGAAAGCTAACTTCACAGGGAATTGCCTTACCGTAGAATGAAAGGCAAGTATGTGGTTGTCGAGGCAATGTCCACGCGTGTAATGAATAGAGTGCGACCTTTGTCACTTCGGACAGAAGTTCAGCTATGATGAGGTTGGGTTTGAGGTCCCTAAACACCAATCTGGTGCCGTTGCATAGACTTCGTTTAGTGTTCAAATTGCGAAGAAGAAATTATAATTGCTCCGACTTTTATTGTTAATTGATGAAGCGGCATTACCGAAGGTGCCAATTGATGTAGAAATTCCACGGGTAATTGTTTTCATCATCTGGCGTGCAGACGTCGATGTAGTCGGAACTTAAGTATGTCCTGGGTTCTCCTTCAAGTAAATGCAGAACCTGACTATTGATAAGGTCCACATCGGCATTTGTAGGGCAGAGAATAGCCTTATTTGCAAATTCTTCCGCATCTCTGGCTAGAAGTCGTTCACCGAATATTTCAGAAACAATAGATCCTGTGCAGACCATATGGGCTGGAACTTCAAACATATTCTCGTTCAATCCATGTTCATTGGTTAATGTTCCATTGCCTAGCTCAATTAACCAAGACGTAAATTCTGGATCAATAGATTGCACATTACTTGTCAATGTGAGAATTGTAAATTTAGACCAAAGATCGGTAAACTTAATACTCGCTTCGACAATGGCGGACCTGGTTCCATGAGCAACAACGGGCACGGTTTGTCTGAAGTCCCCACCCAAGAGAATGGTTTTTCCTCCGAAAGGTTTGTCATTTGCATGATATCTTGTAATAGTTTATTCACGCATTTCAATGCATCCTTAGAGGCCATCGTGGATTCATCCCAAATGATTATTGTGGCTCTTCGGAGAATGTCAGCATCGGAGGAGGTCATTCTCATTCTGGAGGTTGAGGTGTCGATAATTGGGACGGGAAGTTGAAATTGGGAATGATACGTTCGACCACTTTACAGTAAATTGGCCGCGATTCCAGTTGATGCAGTAGCTAAAGCAATCTTCTGTTCCACTCTAAAGGATGCAAGCAAGGTTGTGTACAAATATGTTTTACCACTGCCACCAGGTCCGTCAATAAAGTAACACCTATGAGGAAGATGATCATTGGCTGCGGCTGTGATAATTTCATCAAATGCGTGTCTCTGCTGTTCCTTGAGACTCCGTACCATGTCTGTTGCTTTGCTGAGCTGTTGGACCGGATCAAAAACGCTGTCATGTATGTCTTCCACGTGACTTGGTGGAACTGGTAAACCTAAATTCTCGCAGATTTTCCTATTAGCAATAAAGATCAATTGAATATCAGTAAGGGCCAAATTGAGGCAGTGTTTGCAATTCACTTCGTGATGAAACTGCAACGTAAAATCTTCATAAAAGTATTCTTTATATTTCTGGAACAATTGTGGAATATTTGAAGGAGATGCGAGCAGGCACATATGTGCAAATAATTCCCGTGGGAGAGCGGGTCTCTTTTCGGCAACTGCATCATGTAACGTCAAATCCCAGACCTGCTTGTCATTGAAGAGGCCTTGGTGTTGTGTAGCTTCCTTGAATGTTGGATATGTAATACCATGGACGGTCCGAAGGTCCTCAAAGGAAGTTGCACCTGGCACATGAAGGAGAAGTAAGCGCAAGCAGAAGCGCTGAATGTCTGACACTAAACTGACAGAGTACATACGACCAATTATTCTGTCAGCATCCCTTTGCCTTCTCTGCCATGTTCTTGTCCTCTCGTGAAAAACATAATGTTCAGGTATGTCAGTATGTATAGTATAGTATACGTGTAGCCATCTGGTATTGTTGATTTAGTTTGAACCATGCCGTTAAAGTAGTGTCTCTCGAAGCTGCGTTCTGTGCTGCAGCCTCAACGTTATCAGTAATAAAAACTACTGATTGCTCGCCAAGGAGATGTACTTGGAGTCTGATAATTGCATGAGACTGCTTGTGCATGTGGAACCCAAAAAGGCTTTCGCGTTGGTTTCGCGTTACACGTCGCCGGGATGCCTCCTCGTGTGTTTCTGTTCTTCTTCGATTCCTGTTATGTTCGTTTCTGCGACGTTTTCTATCGGAAATTTTGGCTTCATCGAATGTTCTTTTTTCGAGTCATATTTGTCTCGTGTCAAAACGCGAAGGTTTGTAAATTTGTGGAGTTGAAGAAGAAATAATAAAGCAATGCGAACGTGACATTGACGATGGGTACAGGCGTAGGAGAACGGTGTCGTACCTTGAATGCGGCGCAGCAATGCAGTTGGCAGTGGGTCAAGAATCGAAGACCGACACACCGACATCAACCGGTTGGTGGTGACTAACATCATAATTTATAACGGAGACACACACACGCATAGGCTGGTGGCCGATGTTAGACTCAACACAAATGTGTGTTTGTGTGTGCACAAATGCTGACGTCACAGGTTCGTGCGTTGTTACGGTAATTGACGTTCTAGCTAAAACAATGCCGTCAGATAATATTTTTTTACGGCGAATATTTTTAATTAATTTATAATAATTTTGCGCGCCTTTTTTTGCGCACCTTTATTGCGCGCCTTTCGAGCACCTTTTCGCGCGCCTTTGAAAGGGGGACACACGAATACTTAGGGCGATTATATATTAGATATATATAGATGTTAAAACTAATGACGTCATTTAATTAAGAATGTTTGGATTGAGGGATTACCATTTATAAACAAATAGCTTCTATTCCTTAATTATATTTTTACTATCAACAATTCTAAATTTTTTAAGTAAATAAAAGTCTACTTTAATAATTTGTATGTTATCCCTAAGATAACATTCGCGTCATTATGTACATGTCTTGTTGAGTTAGATCTCAAGGTAACATTGGTCGTGACTTTTATGACACAACTGAAAACATGATAAAATGCATTTTATGAAAGACATTTATTATTTTTTGTGGTAATTTTGTTTTTAACTGAAACATTAATAAGTATTTTACGTTATTGTATTTCTTTACCATACTACCATAAATTAACATCATGCATTGTTTGTTATATAAAGCTGAAAATCCAAGGTATCTAACGTATATTAATTTGTATATCTTCAAGCTATATTTTCAGAGCCATTGAGCTGATCTAATCACAAGAATGAATTTTTCAACAAAAAAGTGTTTGTATTATAAGCAATAAGCAATTATTTGCTTTTTTTTTGTTAGCTTCTATTTTAAAAATCATTAATTTAAGAAGGGAACAAAACAAGAAATATATTTAAAGTTACGCGACATTGATTTGTCCTTACATAGTCTGTGAAATCGCAAAAATTGTGTTTTTAATAATTCATACGCATGCACTATTTAATAAATCACTCCGTTTTGAAAATTATTTCCATGTTCGAAGCCTAGATATTTTCGATTAAACAGCTATTACCTTTCTCTGTGCAGAACTCCACAAAAAAATTTTTTACATAAGTGTGTTGGGTGTATACATAAATAAATGTAACATATTGAAAAAATGTGCTACTGACACTGCTGATATAAATTAAAAAATTTAAACGCCAAACAATACATAGAAATAAATATTACTAAAATATATTAATATCTGACACATAAACAAACTCATAAGCTAAAGTTCAGATTTGTTCCTCTCCTCTTGTGAGCTGTGATAGTTACAAAATAAAAATGAAATGGGCCCTTGGTTTTGAAAACGTTACAATGGAAATTCCAAAGCCTAGCCAGCGTCAAGCGTTATATTCTTACCCGGCCAATGGCTTAATCTATATAAGTAACTAGGGGTTGTAAGGCGCACACGGCACCCACTGCGGCTGTAGGGCGCCTACGTCGCCCACTTTTTTTGTCAAAATCCCAAGTAACTTATCCTTTGTTCATAGAAACGAAATATTAAACATGCTGAAATGTACAACATATAGAATGGGACTGCAATAAAGCTTTTAAATAAAATACAAAATACACAAACAAATTGTGCAATGAAAACAATAAATTTGAGCTTTATTTTTAGACTGTCGTATCAGTCTAAAAATAAAGCTCAAATTTATTGTTTTCATTGCACAATTTGTTTGTGTATTTTGTATTTTATTGAAATGTACAAAAAGTATTTCATAATTATAAATCAGCAAATCCTATTTTTTCATCGCTCCCTTTTCAAAAATTAAAATATAAGCTAAAACAATGAGGTCCTATAAAAATGTTTTAAAGCGCGTCTTTAATTTATAATTATTTTGCACACCTTTTGCGCGCCTCCGATGCACACCTGGCATTAAAATATAATACAATAAAAATATTTTATGATACAAAATAGTGAATGTAGAATAAAGACAAAAAGAAAACAAACAACAACAACAACATTGGGAACATGTAATTTATGAATTATGTGCTTCCCTAAAATATTTACAAATATTTCGTGCTAAAAATCTTTGCAGAGGCAACTTACAGAAAAAAACTAGTGGAACACACAGAGGTTAATTTGACGTTTGCTTAACTTTTATTTACGTAACTTGACATTTTAATAGAAAATTTAGTCTAAAATCTAGAGAGCATATTTTTGGCCATGGAAGCAAAGATGTAGTTATTTTATGTAGAAAATAAAATTGAAAGAAATGTCTATAGTTAAGAAAATGATGTTATAGTTAAAATTCTTCTAAGGTGTTGGTAGTTACATAATTTATAAAACAGATTTGTTTCGTACATCATCTAATCTACAGGACTTTGAAGTTTTACCTTCATATAAGAGTACGTTCCTGCCATGAAATTGTCTGAACTTGAAAGTGGAATATTTTTTAAAGATAGTCCAACTTTTAGCTGAATTTAGTCATTCATAGAGGATAAGGTAAGAAGGGCTTTGGATAAACAACATAAAGAAACATGAACTTGAATTAGATCATTTAAAATGACGTCATTAAACTAATTTCAAATAATATCATGATTCACAATATAGGTCAAATTGAAACAAAAATAATTCAACGATTTTGACTGCAAACCTGAGTTAAATAAAACTGAACAAATGCCCAAGGTATGTATCGATTGAACAAGAAGACATCAGCTTTCCTGAACATTCTTTGGACTTGTTCAGTCTCGTAGTTGTAGGATTGTACATTTGCTCTTCACTTGCATTCAGTACACATAACTGACACATAGAGATATAACTTTAAATGTTTATTCCGTTAAACAAAAGTGGTTGCTCTCTCTAAAACAGCCAATGTATCTTTATAGAACTGCTGACTCAGGAGTAGAATACTCAACAGTCTCCATGACTGTCTCATCACATGTACATCATACCATTAGGGATATCTAAACATCTGGCCGTACAACAGATGTAGTATACTCAACAGTCTCCATGACTGTCTCATCACATGTACATCATACCATTAGGGGTATCTAAACATATGGCTGTACAACAGCTGTAGTATACTCAACAGTCTCCATGACTGTCTCATCACATGTACATCATACCATTAGGGATATCTAAACATATGGCTGTACAACAGCTGTAGTATACTCAACAGTCTCCATGACTGTCTCATCACATGTACATCATACCATTAGGGATATCTAAACATATGGCTGTACAACAGCTGTAGTATACTCAACAGTCTCCATGACTGTCTCATCACATGTACATCATACCATTAGGGATATCTAAACATATGGCTGTACAACAGCTGTAGTATACTCAACAGTCTCCATGACTGTCTCATCACATGTACATCATACCATTAGGGATATCTAAACATATGGCTGTACAACAGATGTAGTATACTCAACAGTCCCCATGACTGTCTCATCACATGTACATCATACCATTAGGGATATCTAAACATATGGCTGTACAACAGATGTAGTATACTCAACAGTCCCCATGACTGTCTCATCACATGTTCAGCATGCAGTTAGGGCTCTCTACAAATCTGTCTATAGTCTATACAACAGCTCGAAATATATTTTACTTTACAAGAATTGTCCTTGGACCAACTCAAGCATCCTAGGACCAAGTATGATAAGCAGGTGAACATGAAAGTAGAACATGTTAGGGTGGAAGCAAAAATTGGAAACGTCAACCCTGGTATATTTTTAATATCCTGAAATAGCCAATAACTTAATCTGGTAAAATGATATGGTAAAGTCATCATAAGAAGATGCATAATTCTTTAATATATATATATATATATATATATATATATATATATATATATATATACATATATATATATATATATATATATATATATATATATATATTAAATTACATTGTACTTTTTTCAATGGCTCTAATACGGCCGTTTCTTTTGAAGAACTTTAAAGAATTAACCTTAAAACCTCGCAGTGAAACCAGATGGGAAAGTTTATGAGTACAAAATCGATAGTATATATAATTCATTGCTTAGCTTATAATCCAATAAGAGATGGAAAGATTTGACTACTTACGTAACTTCAGCTATTCATATTTCATATTGTTCTGTTGTATAGTATGATATGTTAATTTATGACAATCTCATTATGAAACTCATGCAGGGAATAAATTATGATATTTTATAGGTGATAAAACTTTTCCAAGATTTTAAAAAACAAATAATTTGAGATTATACAATTTCTTTAAGGCATACTTGTTGATGCTGTCTAATGACATCCGACAAAGATGTAGATAAAAAAAATTGACTTATTACAAAGACTCCAAGTTTGTCTGAGAAAATGTCAATTTGATAAAAATCAGGTGGAGCCCACAATGGATTCACAGAGAAGATAATAATTGGATATTTTTACCTCTTTCTTGATTTGTAACAAGGTTTTTAGATGAAATACTTTCCAAGCAGCAACATTCGAACAGTTAGTTTAATTTTTTATCTATCAATATAAACTAAAAGATGTTAGTTCTTATGTGATTTTTACAAATTGCAAAGAGTTGGAAAACCTGTCAACAGATGGAGAATAAGTGAATTTACAATATCCAATGAAATATCAGAGGTGCATTCCATATAGAAAAAAAAATGTGAAACCTTTGGAAGTTTTTGAAATTCATAACAAAAACGAAATACGCTCCAAACTTGAGCGTTGCTCATTAAAGTTTAGTAAAATCCAATCTGGGTAAAGTTATGTTTCTAAACTAAATATAATCAAAAACTATTTTTAGAAACGACATCTTAAATAAGATTGTCATACTCGCTTTATTAGCAATTGAGTATGAACTCAGTAGCAGCTTAAATATTTCTATTTTAATATAGAAGTCTCTAATCTAAAAGTTTATTTTAAAAATGTCTGAGTATAGACCAATGTGAAATTTTTTCTTATGTTATGTTATCTTATCTGTTACAGGCGCTCCTTATATACATAAGATTATTTGCATCCTACGCTTATCTAAGCTTTGTGTTTAGTCCTGCATTCTTAGTAGAGTTTTAAATGTTGATAAGGTGTTGGCTTTCCTTGTTTCTTAAGGCAACCCTCTTCACGCCCTAATGCCGGACGGAAGAACGAACATTTGTTTGTGTTTGTTCTTGCATACTAAATAAGAAAAGTGTTTTTATCCTTACGTCTATCTGAGGTTGTTTTTTTTTGTTTTTTTTTATTATTATTTTGTTTTTTTTAAAGAATGATTTTTTATTGAAATGCTATTACCAGTATATATGTTAATTACTGGGTTAAGGTTAATGTTGAAGTGATTTTTGTTGATGTTTGCTAAAAAGATATTTAAAACAATAATATACCATTTTACAATACTTAAACTGTAATTACATAAGGTCGCGATTTTTCACTTTTGCACAAAATGGTTCAAAGACTTAGTCGGCCCTGTTTTATTTTCTTCTCGACAGAAAATAAAAGTTTCTGAATCCAAATGTAAGTATTTATACGAAACGAGACATATGGTTGATGTGTCAGGCTTAGGTATGATTATATAGGCTAGAATGGATTAAGATATGACTATTTATACTTGGGGATTTGTTTCTAATTATTAATATTTTCTAAAATTGTAAATAAAAATTTATTTATTTGTTTCCAATGTTACTTTCATTTGTTGAAATCTATTACTTCCCTTGTTTGTGACTTGCTTACCAAAGCAATTGCTAGCCACATAATCCAATATTTTCAACATATCATACATTTTTTAAAATGTGGTAATATAGCATAAACATTTACTTGCTTAACAAAAAAAATTGACATCATCTTATTTTACGAAAACATTGAATAAATTAATGTAATAACAAAACAAACTAGAAAAGCAAAGCATTAATATAATTATATAATAATTTATACACACAAAAAAGTTTTAATCACAGCACAATCATTTGCATATTGTTACATTGACGAAAGTATATCACACCTACATACATTGCTGCACCACAAAGTTTTGCATCAGAAAGTGTGCACAATAATTATTAGTTCTTGTCTTTAAAAAAGAATATTATATGAACTCATTGTTTTAGCTTATATTTTAATTTTGGAAATATGAACGAAGTAAAAAAAAGTTTTGATGATTTATAGTTATGAAATAATTTGTGTTAATTTCAGGAAGTTTAATATTTTGTATTTATCAAACAAGGATAATTTATTTGGTCTTTTGAAAAAGGTAGGAGCCTTAGGCGCTATAAAAAAAGTTGAGCGCAGTAGGCGACACTTAGTCCAAGCACAACCTATTTTAATATACGGATGGTAAAGTCTTCGATATAATACGAACTATTTGTCAATAGGCTAGTGAGTTACTAACTTATGTTATTAATTTATTATTTTTTAAAAAAATTTAATGAAAAATGTCTGAATTTTAACAATATTTAATTGAAGGGAAGACAATTTTCATTGAATTTTGTTTAAACAAGTCCATCAATTAAGCGATTTCACTTGTATTATTTGATATTACAATTTTGCAAGTAAATGTTGTCGATGGATGATTCAATGTGGAATCTTGTTTTGTTAAATTTGTAAAATATGCTTGTAGTTCCCTATTATCGCTGGAGCAATATGTTTGACTAGTGATTAAATATTCTTGTCGTTCCCTATTATCGCTGGAGCAATATGTTTAACTAGTGATTAAATATTATTCACACAATAAATGTTCAAGCTTTTTTAGTCATTTCATCAATTACTCTTTACACCGTATAATTGCACTACGAACAGTTATTGATAGTATCATATGCTTGTTTGTGTAGCACAGTACGTATATTTTCACTTATAGCCGTAAACTTAGCTATCAAACAGTATTAGGAATGTTTTCCTGATTTTGAAATCTTTATCAATAAACTGATAAATGCAGGCAAGTAATCGCCATCTCGTGTTCCTGTAAATTTTTTTGCTAATGTCAGTTGTTTCAAAATGTCCTACTTATAGTCATCGAAAATAAGATAAATCCTTTTCTTCTTTATTTCCATGAATTTTAGTCACATGTTGTTATTTTTATTCCGGTAGACTTTATATGTTCACCAAATACATCATTAAAATTTACAAAATCTTTTTTTTTCTTTTTTTTACTTCTGTCACGCATCATTAAAGTTATTCTCCTCCAAATGACCTGTGGTCACCACCGCCAACCAGGATCACTGCAGTGACCACCAGTTATCTTTAGTGCTTATAAATGGGACTCAACCTAGCGCCTTATGGACAAACATAGCATTTTGATTTATGTAAAATGTAAACTTTTATATATATAACAAATAAAATGAACTGGTAACAGGACTATGTCCAAAAAGGAACTCAGTCTATCTATACTGGTGGTTGGAGAATCATAGCTGCTCATTGAAATGTTATCCCTTATGAAAGAGATCGAAGTCAAGTGGCGTGCCCCTTGCAGAAATATTATTTTAAAATGTCAAATAGCTTAGACCCACATTCCCTTAATTAGTCAACATAATATTTGAAGATACAGGTATACAATTTATAGTATTATTAATGTGAAATAATTAGGATCAGAAAAGGTATTTTTCCTTTGAATTAAAACATTTTTATACATAATGTTTAGTGACATGCAATACAAAGAATATGCCATAAAATAAGTAATACTATGTCACTTAGACTCGTAGATTGCAATTTAAACAATGTTTAAGATGATAATTTTATGTTCATGCTCATTTTTCACGCCTCTCAGAATTTCTCAAGTTCATTGTCATATTATTTAGGTCGAAAGCGATGCTTTTTAGTGCTGCGTTCATGGAAGATACAATTTGATTGCACTTCAGAGATGACAAAGAAATTATTTTAATTTTAAATGTTTTCTTAAATGTATATGTACGTTCTAGCCTTGGGCGCCCCCCTTCTTTTTTAATTTTATAATTAACCATCATCAAATCCTCTTTTTACATTGATCCCTTTTTCAAAATTAAAATATGAGCGAAAACAATGCCGTCATATAATATTTTTTACAGCGCATATGTAATTTGCACACCTTTTGATGCTTTGGTGCAGTAATTTGGTTTTCCCTGCTTTCTAAAATTAATAGCGTCAGGACAGACTGACTGACTTGCGTGACAATTGCAAATTATATAGTTTTATATATTAAATAGGGCTGCGGAAATTAATGATTAATTTCTTGATTAATGGTAAACCATTTTAACGATTAATTGACACAACACGTATTAATGTACTGGAAGCCAAAAATTAAACATATAATTCTGCCGATAAATATAAACTGATTTCCGCAAGATTACACGAACATTTTCGTTTTAAACTATTGAGTGACGTGAATGTTAATTTTTTTTATTGCGTCCATTTAGAGATTCGTTTGCCTACCATGCAATGTTCACTCTAAGTCTAGGCTTCGAATGTCCATGTGCAAAGTTTAAAAAAAAACGAGTGTGCAAAGTTGCACAACGTCGATTTTGTGTGCAATAATTTACAAAATTTGCTGCTCTGTGATTCTAAACTCATGCTTGGCGTCGGTCCAATAACTGCGCAGCCGCGCTGCCAAATTAAAGGGAACATTGCTACCATGATTCTAACACTTCCCTTACATATCACCTGCAAACCAAACATCCACTACAGTATTATAAACTTCAGCCTAGACAATCTAAGGCTATATGAACGATTTTTGAATGAATGATACACTTTTACGATGTATGAATGATACAGTTTACGATGTATTAATGATACAGTGTACTATGTATGACTGATAAAGTGTCCGATGTATGGATGATACAGTGTACGATGTATGAATGATACGGTGTACGATGTATGAATGATACAGTGTACGATGTATGAATGATACAGTGTACGATGTATGAATGATACAGTGTACGGTGTATGAATCATACAGTACACTATGTATGAATGATACAGTGTACGATGTATGAATGATACAGTGTACGATGTATAAATGATACAGTGTACTATGTATGAATGATACAGTGTAATATGTATGGATGATACAGTGTACGATGTATGAATGATACAGATTACGATGTATGAATGATACAGTGTACGATGTATGCATGATACAGTGTACTATGTATGATAAGGCACCTACTTTAAAACAAACTTTGAAACATCCTTGTGGTGCATATTATACCTGTAACATTTTCTTTTGCTACCAATAAGATGTAACTCACACTATGAATCTTTAGTATCTTTACTCATGCCATCACTTCTTCTTTGCACCATAGAATTATAGAATTATAAAACTATCGAATTATAGAATTGCACAACGAATATTTCTAGATAATAACAAATGCATGCTTGTGTAGCTCTCTCACAGTATTAGGAATTTTTTTCCTAATTTGGAAATCATTACTGATAATAATAGAATCAAATACAAATAAATACAATGAATGAACGTTCTTTATTACGTATTTTTTAAAATCTGATGTGTATTTATTTTGAAAACCTCCATCATTTTTAACGGGTCATACGCTAGTATTTTTCTAATTTGGAAATCATTAATGACAAATTTTAAGAAGCAAGCATGTCATCGCTATCTCGTGTTGTTGCGGTAGAAAAGAGTTTTGTTAATGTCAGTTGTTTTAAAATGTCCTACTTATAGTAATCGGAAATAAGATAAATCTTTGTCTTGTTCATGTCTATATATTTTAGTCACGTGTCCTTGTAGTCTTGGAGACTTTATATTTTCACAGAATACAAAAATCAATTTTAATAAATCTTTTTTCTTTCCTTTCTGCTATCATCGCCTCCTTAAATGTATTCTCCTCCAAATGCACATGTGGTCACCCCGGTCCCCTGGATCACGGCAGCGCCTACCAGGGAGCGGTTCTCTTACATAGGGAATCTATGTAACGACACACAAAATATGTTCAGTTATATATAATATATACTTTTATATATATGAAAAACAAAATAAACTGGTAATAGCAAATTGTTTAAATGGAACTCAGAATATACTGGTGATGGATATGTTATCCCTTATGGAAGAGATCGGTGTCAAGTGGCGTGCCACTTAGTTAAATATTGCATTTAATACACTTAGCAAACCATTAAATCTCTTCATTTAGCCAAAGTAATAAATGAAGATAATTGTATACACTTTTCTTGTTTTATTAATTTAAAATAAATATAATTAAAAATGTATTTCTTTCTTTAAATTAAAAAATTTCTATATATAATATTTAGTGACATGCAATACAAAGTGTATGTCATATAAATAAGTAATACTATGACGTATACAATCGTAAATGGAAATTTAACCAAAGTTTTAGATAATAACATTATGATCATCTCATTGTTCTAGCCACTTAAGTTGTCTTAATTAAATTACCATTTTTATTAGGTCGATAGCTGAGCTTTTTAGTGCGGCTTTCATCGAAAATAAGATTTGATTGCACTAGAGATAATACAGTGGAAGGTTTTTAATTGATTTAAAATCCCCTTTATGTATATGTGAGTTCTTAGGTTATCTGTTATGGACGCTCCTATTATACATTAGATTATTGCGTCCTATGATTATCTATGGTTTGTGTTTAGTCCTGCATTATATTAGAGATTTAAATGTTGATAAAAGTGTTGGTTTTCCTGCTTTCTTTAGGTAACGA
This sequence comes from Ampullaceana balthica, assembly GCA_944989445.1. Lineage (NCBI taxonomy): Eukaryota > Metazoa > Mollusca > Gastropoda > Lymnaeidae > Ampullaceana > Ampullaceana balthica. The sequence continues at coordinate 42,776 of CALYLW010002300.1, read as the reverse complement.
ATCCCACACCCAAATTCCAGACGAGAAAAAGGAACATTTTGATGTGTTTGTTCTTGCATACGGAATATGAAAGTTGTTTTCATCCTTATGTATATCTGAGGGTTGTATTAATATATCTTTGTGTTGTATTTCTAAATTAGAATTAATTGCTTAATATTTGATTAGTACTTTACTCTTGGTCCTTCTATCCTCTAGAGTTTCAAGGTATACTGATTTGACTTATGTTGCTATCCTTGTCAGTGTCTAATATTTTCCAGTAATAAATTTGACAGCTCACTTTTGAATGTGTTCTAGTTTATCAATGTATTCTTTGGTGGATTGGTCTCATACATAAGTTGTATATTCTAGTACAGGTTTCACCAAAGTGAGGTAGACTCCTGAGTATTTTGCAGGTTTAGTTTGGGTCAGTTCTTTTCCATTAATGAAATATTTTCAATTTATTTGTTTCATTTTCTTTGTTACTCTTAACAGTTGACACTTTTCTGTTTGGAAAGACATACTCCAGACATGAATGTACCGTATCTATTCATCTAAGTCTTTTAGTTAAATTTTGCTATCTTGTTCAAATTTAATGGTTCTATAGATTATACAATCATCAGCTAATAACATAAAATGTGTTCCCGTTGAGATGTTGTTGGGTAAATCATGTATATAAGTTAAAAAGAGTAAGGGACGTAGCACAGTTTCTTATAGAACTTCTGAGTTAACCTTTATTGGTGCAGATTTAGATCAATTAATTATTACAGTTTGCTCCCTATTAACAGGAAGTCTTGGATCCAGTGATGTAAGGTGCCTGAGATTCAAATGTAGTTAAGTTTTTTTAGTAAACTAAGGTGGTAAACTTTGTCACAGTCCTTTGAGAAGTCTAGTAATATTGTGTTTATATGTATACATATATATTGCAACTGTTTGTCCTCATGGGACGATAGCGTGTACTCTTGCACCTCTGCCCCCTCCCCTTTCTCCTGGCCATTCATTATTCACTCGAAGCTATGAAGGATGCCTCCGTGACATAAATGTGCTCACGCACTGTTCCCCGCCACGAGGTACGCTACTCGGCAAATGTATCTCATAATTCATGGTCTATCTGTGCACTTGGCAGGTCTTTCTTTCAGACGTTCTTGAAACGCAAGCAGAGGGACCTCTTTTTCTCATACCAGTTGCCATCTTACCATAAAGCAAGGCTCTAGGAATGCGCTCCGGGCTCATCCTGCGGACATAACCCAACAACAATAGAAGCCTCTCAATCAGAATTGAGTGCATACTCAGCATGTGGCTCCTTCTGAGTACCTCGGCATTGGAGATCTTGTCCTTCCACTTGATGTGTAGAATCCTGCGCAAGCATCTTAAGTGGAAGCTGTTGAGCTGCTTTGCTTGCTTGACGTAGGTCGTCCAGCTCTCGCTGCAATAGAGGAGTGTGCTGAACAGCAGGCCTGGTACACAGTAATGTTGGTCCTATCTTTGAGCTGCGCATTGTTCCACACTCTTTGATTCAGCCTAGTCATTAATGATGCGGCTTCTACGATTCTGGTTCCTATTTCCTTCTCCCGAGAGAGTGTGCATGTAACGTTGCTGCAAAATTTCGTGAAATCCTTGTTGACATCCAAGTTTTTTGCCTCATTGGAGATTGAATGAAGGCAGTCAGTGCCTTGTCTCATAATATTGGTATTTTTAGACTAATTGTTAAACCAAAGTCCTTGCATGCCTCTGAGAACTTATTGACCAACTGTTGAAGTCCTAGCTCTGTATGAGACGCAAGGGCTGCGTCATCCGCGAAGAGCAACTCTCTGATGAATATAGTTTCCAATTTGCTCTTCGCACGGAGACGGCAAAATGTTGTATAGGTTTCCCTCAGTCCTGGTATGAATGTTCACACCCTCTGAACATCCTAGAAACCATGTCACAATAGCATCGATAAAAAGATACCAAAGAGTGTTGGAGCCAGTAAGTAGCCTTTTTTGACTCTGCAACAAACTGGGAAGTGTTCTGAGGTGGTACTATCGAAGAGTACTGTAAAGTGCATATTGGCGTTGAAGGACTCGATGATAGAGAGAAGCCGCAGCGGGCATTCCATTTTTTCTAGTATACGTAGTGACCCTTGAGGCTGACCAGGTCAAATGCCTTCGTTAAATGTATGAAAGCAATGAATATGGATTTCTGTTGCTACTGACATTTCTATTGTAGCTCGCGGAGTGAGAAAATCCTGTCAATGGTTGATCGGCCAACCCAAAAACCGCATTGTGAATCCTGATATACATTTTGTGCCAGATTTTGCTGTCGTGAATGGACCACTCTGGCAAAAGACTTTTCCACAATACTCAGTAAGGAGATAGCACGATAGTTTATTGCAATCGCTGCGATGACCTGTGTTGTTTTAAAGCGTGACAAATTTTGCGTCCCGCATTTTCTGTGGGATGTGACCGCGTTCCTAGCAATCGCATATGAGTTCGTGCAGCGGCTTCAGTAGTGCTGGTTTGACTTACTTAAGGACTTCTGTAGGAATGACGTCGTTACCTGGAGCCTTACCAGGTATAGTGTCTTATTCATCATGTTTGTCTAATCCTTTTGATAGTTCATTTCATGAAACCTATTAAATGTGGTTTACATGATTTTTTTTTCTAAAGCCGTGTTGATGTGGGCATATGGCATTATATGTGTCTATCTGGTTAACTATTCTACTATATATTATGTGTTCTAGTAATTTAAAGGTCTATTTTTAAGAATGGTTTCATTTTATTTTAATAAGCTGGAATTTTTTTTTCTTCTAATGTGTTATAGATTATTCCTCGCAAAACAAGACAAACACTCAGACAACTCTAACATACATACAACACTAATAATAATTTTAAAAAACGCTAGCAAACTGAGAGACGAACCTTACAATGAAACAACTGTTACAGGCAGACATACAATAATAACAAACATACAAATTTTAAATACATAAATTACTAACTCTCAGAAATACGTTACATTGAGGAAACACAAAACATCAGATAACTCTCACAGACAGACAACTCATACAATCATACATATCTTAAAAACTGACGGACAGCATTAACAATAAGTGAAGTCTTACAAAGAGATAGATTACATTAAATTTCAGACAACTCTTAATAGCTAGGGACAACAATAAGATATACAAATATAATAGCCAAACAACACTAATTAACATATACATTTGAAAACAGACAACTATTACAAACTGACGGACAATACTACCAATCAGACAACTCTTACAGACAGACAATCCTGACAAAGAGCACTACCGTAATAGTTGGTTTTGACATTAAATCTATAATTGATTACAAACAGAAAAAACACAATCACCCATTTTTTTTAATTCATCAAAAACAATTGTCTTGCAAAGACCTCAATTAGCTAAAAATATTAATTTTTATTTAAGAGTAAAAGGTTTGTATGACGATATCCTATATTTGAAATTAAGTTGTTGACTTAGTGTCAAGATCCCCACACATCGCATATTCGTGATTATTTAAAGATCAACTCGAGGCTCACATTCGTGAATATTTAAAGATCAACTCACAGTGCACATTCGTCATTATTTAAAGATCAAATCACAGCGCAAATTCGTGACTATTTAAAGATCAACTCACAGCGCACATTCGTCATTATTTAAAGATCAACTCACAGCGCACATTCGTCATTATTTAAAGATCAACTCACAGCGCACATTCGTCATTATTTAAAGATCAACTCACAGCGCACATTCGTCATTATTTAAAGATCAACTCACAGTGCACATTCGTCATTATTTAAAGATTTTTAGAATATTTTAGAATTTTTCACACCTCCTAAAACCCCTAGTTGTTTATAATAGTCCAAGTCACTGGCTCACTGGATGGATCTGTAACGCTATGACGTCATTTTGAGCTTATATTTTAATACTAGGCGTGCATCAGAAGGCGCGCAAAAAGGTGTGCAAAATACTAATAAATTAAAAACGCGCTATAAAAAAAAATTATGTGACGTCATTGTTTTAGCTTATATTTTAATTTTTGAAAAGGGAACGATGTAAAAATAGGATTTGAGGATTTATAATTATAAACATACCTTGTGTACATTTCAGCAAGTTTAATATTTCGTATTTATCAAACAAGGATAAATTACTTTGGGCTTTTGACAAAAAAAGTAGGCGCCCTACAGCTGCAGTGAGCGCCGTAGGCGCCCTACAACCCCTATTATAAAATACTATGTATAGATTTCAGTATGTTTAATATTAAGTATTTATCAAAAAATTCTAAGTTAGTTGGTCATTTTAAAAAGTGGGCGATCTAGGCGCAACGGCGCCTCAACTCAACCTAGTTAGATATATAAAACTTAATTTAAGCGTTGAATATGGATTAAATAAATGAATCTTGACTACTCTTATTATATTTTCCACTGAAATGTCCGTTTTGCCTAGGGGCACCTAATGTCTAGTTAAGTAAATGTTTAATTGCTATTCCATTTGTGTACGACCTTGATAAATATAAATAAATATGTTCGCTATGAAATTGACTGAAATTAACAGATTCTCGAACGTTATATGCTAAACCTATTTGGCTCGAAACGCTACATCTAATTTTGTTATACATTTATATCAGTGATGGCAAATTATTTTTTGAGTTCCTTGCCCAAAATGCAATTATAACCCGCTAGTATATAGTGAAATGTCGACAAAAAATGCCAGCAAAGTGGTTTGATTCATGAAGTAATATTTTAGTCGCGAGCAGGCTGTGTCACACATGACATAGGGTCGCAATCACTGATCAACATGTATAAAAATAAAAATATAAATGTTTTCCCTGCATAGCATACTACACTATTCATCAGATTTGTATAAAATTTTAGAAGAGTGTTGCGTACGCTACCATGATGGTAGTTGATAAATTAAAAAAAACGTAAAAAAATATTTTGACTATAAATCTTTTATAAACGAGCAAAACTATAATAATGTTCATTAAAATACGAAACGGAAGACCATACAAAAATACCAAATTGTAGCTATGTGTCGTAAAACATATGAATATGTTTATAAAAAGTTTTGTCAATAAAATACCCACCTTATTGCGCGACAGGAAATGATGTTCAATATAATACGCACCACGACACTTTAGCAAAATTTAACATGTTATACATAGACATAATTAAAGATAATCGAAAAATGCATTAATATAATTACGGTACAATCAATTTATCAGAAATTTTGATACTTAATTTTATTATCGGCACGTGTCTGCCTGCCAAAATTCAGCTCGCTAGCTTGCGATAAAGGGGGTTAAAAGTCGATCCATAGTTTTTTCGGCACCGCCCGCCTTGCGCAAGCAATCAGACACCACGAGTTAATATAAAGGATTTAGAAACGTTTTAAAAAATTAAAACTCATGGGGGTTCGACGGCAAAAAAGTCTCTTTTTTTCTTATATGAGCTATATACAAATTAGTTTTAAGTTTTAGCTACTGTAAAAATGAATGGATCTTGACCAACTTTGTACACTAAAAGGTGATAGCCCATGTTAAATATAATATGCATCAAACTCTTAATGATCTTTCTTAAGGGGCCGGAGGCCGCAAACCTTTCTTTTTCGCAAATATTTAAGACTGTATTCCCCTTTTGATTATAATTATACATGATCTTGACTAGGGCTGCGGAAATTAAGGATTAATTTCTATATTAAATTTTTTAAACGATTAATCTACCCAACACTTATAAATGTACTGGAAGCTAAAAAGTAAACGATTTTGGCCGATAAATATTAACTAATTTCCGGACGATTACACGAACATTTTGGTTTTAATCTAGTGACTGTTCAAAATGGTGATCGAGTTTATTGTGTCCATTCAGAGAAATCGTTTGCCTTACATGCAGTGTTTCCTCTAGGTCTAATCTTCGTTGGTCCGTGTGCAACATTTTTTTAAAAAATCTTGTGAAAAGTTGCACAATGTCCATTTTTTGGTACAATATTTTACAAAATTTGCTGCGCGGTGATTCTAAACTCCTGAGTGGCGTCGGTCAAATATATGCACAGCCACGCTGCTTAAAGGGAACATTGCTACCATGGTTCTAACACTTCGCTTAACTGCAAACCAAATATACACTACAGTATCAGAAACCTCAGCTAAGACAATCTGAAGCTATGTGAATGATTGTCGAGCTCGGCTGGTTATATTGGCAATAAGACGCGCTCATCAATTGAACTTGAACCAAATAATGTCAATACACGTTTGCTTTTTTGCGTTGTTGATTAAATGATGTCACGTAAGGAGGACATTCCAGTGTTATTTCGATTTTCGACAAATATGTTTAATAAATGTTACTTATAAAACCATACATTTCAATTTTTTGGCTTTAATCGAAATTATCGATTAATTAATCGTTACTTTTTCAAAAGTTAAGGATTAAATTTAAATAACGATTAATTTAACAGCCCTAATCTTGAAAAATAGTGACAAATGTGTCCATTATTAGACTTATTAAAAGTTAACAGGTGTTTTAATCGTCACACATTGTACAGATTTGGCCTTTAGCCCCGATATGTTTTATTTTGTTATAAGCAAGCTATACAAATACTATTTTCTTTATTCTATCGCTATGAAATTTTGTAAGATGTTGAATACTATACCGCAAAAATCTTTGGCATTGAATCGTTTTTTGTTTTTTTTAAACATATAGGAAGTTGAGGCCTAAACATTTCTAGATTTCATTCCCAATTTCATTTAATGGGACCTCGACAAATATTGATTAATGTATTCCATACGATTCAAATTTAGATAAAGTGGTGTTTTGAAATTTTAATTTTGCACCGAATGGCCCTGGGAAACATAGTTTATTTTTCTTGTCTTTATATACGCTATTTAAATATTATTTTATATATCCTATCACTATAAAACTTAGAAAGTGTTTGAGTTTGCTCCAAATGACCTCTGGTCACCACCGCCAACCAGGATCACTGCAGCGCCAACCAGGTATCGTTTGTGATTATAAATGGGAGTCAACGTAACGCCTGAAGGACAAACATACCATTTTGATTTATGTAAAGTAAAAACTTATATATATATATAACAAATAAAATGAACTGGAAACAGGAAAATGTCAAAAGAGGAACTCAGTCTATCTATACTGGTGATTGGAGAATCTTAGCTATTCATTGAAATGTTATCCCTTGTGGAAGAGATCGAAGTCAAGGGGCGTGCCACTTACAAATATTTTGTTTTTTTTTGTGTGTGTGTGTGCTTTAAGTGAACTTTATTTCGTATTGCAAGTTAATAATTTCAATAAAACATTAAATATTTGAAAAAAAAATCAACTAGGGACGAGAGTGTGTTCAAATCCAAGTCTATACTGGGGGTAAAAGACACCTAGCATTCATTAGCACATCATTCCTCATTAAAGGGAGCGAAGTCAAGTAGTGTGCTACTTATATATTTAGTAATCTTAGATTTAAAAAATTCTATTCAGTCTTCGTATGTACGAAAATCATTGCATTTCATTGTCATTGTATCCCTAAATTTAGGGATCGAAGTCAAGTAGCGTGCCACTTACATAATTAGTTTTTTTTTAATTTTTTTTTAAATTTTTTTTATTATTTTTTTAAATTTATTTATTTAAAAAAAAATTTTTTTTATTATTATTTTTTTTTAAAATTAGATACATATTTTATATGAATTGACAAATAAAATAAAATACAAACATTTGATTATAACAAATAAAATGTACATTATATATTATTTCTTAAACGTAAAAACCTTAATTATCTTCTGTTATGTTTAATATCATGTTTTGAATTGTTTGTCTAAACATGTGTTCTAGTATTATGTTTGTGTAACTGTGGTTATGGAAAAAAGCCTTAAGTCTGTGATGCCATATGTGTTTTCTGTACTTTGAAAGTATTTTTAAGCTTATTGTTTGTTGTTTCTTGTTTATAGAGTCTGGTATTATGTTTAGTGTTATTGCTTTGTCTATATCTACCTTGTGTATTGTGCCTGCTTTTATGAATTGTTGGAGTGTGTTTTTAGTTTGTAAAATTGTATTGCATGTGAGATATAAATGTTTTTCAGTCTCATCAGCTCCTGACCTACAGAGTGGACAGCCTATTCTTGCCCCTCTGTCTTTATAATTTCTTGATGAGACTGGTGTTGTATTTTAAATTAGTCTGTATGTTATTTCTTTTTCTTTATTTGGTATTTCTTTGATATGTGTATTTTTAAAAGTTTCCTCAGTGTTTGTAATTCCATAAACTTGTGTCCATTTAATTCTATTGTTCAGAGGTGTTGCTTGTCTTTTTATTAAATGTGTATATATTTCTTTGGTTGTTTTGTGTAATACTTCTTCATTACCTTTTATTGCTTTGATGCATGCTGTATGAAATTGTGATTGATTTCTACCCATGTAATGTGCAGTGCTGTTATCAATTGCTATTAAATGTCCTATTCTGATTCCTAAGTAATAATGTGTGAATGTATTTTCTGATCTTTTTTTAATGGCTTGTCCTATAAATTTTATTCTGAGTTCTTGTATTTTTGTTTGTATGTCTTGCAAGTTTATTCCTCTATTTAGCTTAGATTGTATTAGTGGTGTTTGTTTGACATTGTGTATTGTTCCTTGGAATATGTATTTAGTTATGTGTGAGTTAATTTCTTATAAAATTATTGGTGGGGGTTCCCATATTGTTCCTGTATTTATTATTTTGGGGATGACATATGTGTTTATAAGTGTGCTCCTTCCAAAAATTGTCTGTGCTGTGTATTTGTTTTTGTCAATAATGTGTTTAATTGATTGTTCAATATTCCTCCATATTTCATTGTTTGTCTGTGTTTGATTATTGGAATAAAATATCCCATAAATTCTAAGATTCTCCTTTCTAATTATGCCTAAGGGAAAATCTAGTCTATCTTGCTACCTACCTATCCCCATAATTTCAGATTTGTTTACATTAATCTTGGACCCACTACCTTTTCCAAAATCCTCAAAAATTGAAATTATTTTGTGAATTGACCTATCATTTGTGGGGAAAAATACCGTATCATCTGCATAAGCAATCACTTTAATATCTCTGGCTCCAGGGATCCCTATTCCTGTAATGTTTTTCTCCATTCTGATTTTCTCTAGAAGTGGTTCAAAGGATAGAATATATAGATAAGGGGATAAAGGACACCCTTGTCTAACTGAACTTTTAATTGCATGTTTTTTTAAAAAATTATATTATTTATTATCAGATTGCTAATAGGCGTTCTGTATAGAATTTTAACCCAATTACAAAAATACTCCCCTAATTTAATGTGCTGTAATATCTTGTGAAGGTATGCATAGTCTACCCTGTCAAAGGCTTTTTCCTGGTCCAGTGATTATATGCATGTTTGAATTTGTTTGTCACTTGTATATTGAATAATGTCTCTGATTAAATTATTGTGGTTGTTGATGTCCCCTGCCTTTAATGCTGCATTGTTGATTGACATGAATGAGAGTATTTAAATGTGGTTTTAGTTTATTGGCTAATGTTTTAGTAATAATTTTATAATCTGTGTTGAGTAATGATATGGGTCTGTAATTTATAAGTTGTGTTTTGTCTGTGTCTTTCTTTGGTAGAAGTGTGATGTATGAAGTGTTCATTGAATTTGGTAATTCCATGTTGTTGTAAGCTTCTTCTAAAGTTGCATGTAATATTGGGCCCAGTGTTGTAAAAGATAAGTTGTAAAACTCTGTTTAAGACGAATTAGTTATTATTTGAGCAATTAATATTTATTTGAATATGTATGCTTAGTGGAAGTTGGAAATATGGTTTATGGGTTTAATAATGCATCTTCTTTTCACACGAATATTAACATAAAAACAATGTGTTTTTTTTTAAAATTCACAGAGATTGATTTTCTAATAAATTATGTCATTTTGAAAGGACGTCCAACTCTTTTCTTCTAGTATTAACAAAGCAATAAATTGGCAGATACTTGTTCCACTAAAATAAATTATTACTTTTCGTTGTATTTGTATTTAAGCCTTTTTTCATTGTAGCTTTTTTAGCTTATTAAATGACATATTTGGTAATGGTCTTTTGACATATTTGGTAATGGTCTTAATATATAACATATATTTGTAGGCATTTGATATTAAATCAGAATAATTTAAATAGAATTTTTTCAAGAAAGTGTATACAGCTTAAAAGAAAACTGCCATTTAGTAAACCACATGAGCTGCCTTTGAAATCAGTCTTTATACAAAACTTTATCCTCGTTGCATAATATTGCTCAAATAAAATCAAGCTGTTATGTCTAAATATCAGTTGCTATTAGTGTATTTTTTCGCTTAAACACGCACTTTCTGATGCTAGAACCTATATATGAGTCGTAATAACCACGATATGTCTTTACACTAAATATATGTATACCTTAAAGAATCGTACAGTTTTTACCCGAAGTGTGTGCCACCCAACTCATTGTTCTAGAAATGTAACTATTTTTGTTTAATTAATGCTTTAGTTTTGTTAGCTCTTAAATACCTTTCTTAGTAATGATTTATTTATGTGAAAAGCATATTATTTATGTGAATTTGATGCTTAAGTAAGGTGTGCATGGGTTTTATTTGTATTAAGAAAACATTTTGAATCGCAAAGTCCTGGCTTAAAATTTACCCTGCTGATTTAGTTTAATCTATGCAAAAAGTATAAACACATTTGCTAAGCTATAGTGTTTATGTCATCCAGGGTTGGGCGATATTATTGACTCTTACCCCACCAATAAATGGTACATTTCAAAAGGTCATAAAGTTGTACTCAATATAAAAATAGCTTTTCCTCTTATTACCCACACTCATTGGTCCGTGCATATAACTCCTATATATCATCCATTTTCGCCTATAACAGTACCGACTTCTTTTTTCATTACTTCTATTTCCTTGGGGCAGTTTATGGAGCAATCGTTCCAGAAAAAAAAATCGTGTAAACTATTTAAGCACCGAAGGAAAATAAATCTGCCACCTAAGAATTATTGGCATTGCTTTCATCACTAATCACTTGCTTTATGCATTTTTTAATTTATAAATATAACTTACCTAGCATGTTTAACTTAATTTATGCACAAATAATATTAACAGTGGCTAAGCTATAGAGTTTGGTATCTGGTTTCACTCATGTGCTTTCTTTCTCTAATGCATTGAAGACATTGTTAGTATTTGATTATTTATAACTAACTTTTAAAATGTCAAATACATTAAGATAATAAACAAAATAATAGTATATCTATATAAATATTGCTAAAATATTATACTAAAGAAAACAGTGACTATGGTTTGTAAACAGAACGTTAGGTAGGCCCTAGGTTAACGTTGAACATAAATGTAGACTGTTGGAGAAAGATTAAAGCAAATAAATTTTTAGAACGGCTGGATGACATACATCTCGAAAATACATAAAGAAAACAGTGTAAAGATGTAATTTGCAAATATATATTAATTATTTAAAATTTTAAAAATAAGATATACGTAATCTTGTTAGAGGCGCAACATTATCAGACATAAAAATAAATCGTTTCATCACATTTAGTTCACAACATAGACACACACACACTCACTTTATTCACACACTTGCACACACAAACATAAACACACAAACAGATAGTACCATTAAAAAAAATCACATTTCATTGAAATAACCGCTGCTCTTTTTACTTTGTTTCCATTTTACAAATTAATATGAGCTCGAACTATGACGTAAAAGTCACAATATTTTATGGCGAGAAACGCCGTCTCGTTAATCTCGACACCAAAACTTTTATTATTTTACGTTTTCAATAATTTATTTTATTTTCGGGAGTTACCCCGCATAGCGAGCACCCACACTCCCACACACACGGCTTTGGACGCGCTTAGGCGCAATATATATAGGGATATATATATATATATATATATATATATATATATATATATATATATATACAGGGATATGCATTAAAATTGTATTTCCTGTAAACCCTGCACCACAAAAAACCATTACTGACGAATCACATTATAAAAACATATGTGATAACCAAGCTGTGCATATTGATGATTTCATCTATACAAATGATATGTTTGTGAATTTATATTTAAAATTCAATGAGACTAACTAGTATGTTTTTGTGTTGCTTAAATACTGTTTTTAATGTTACTAAAAAGAATATATGTACATAAACATTTCGAAGAACCGATTGTATCGTTAAATTGTCATAATATCAAAGCATTAAACAAAACTATGAAATGTTTACATTTAATTCAATACATGTCGTTGTGTAACAATTTTACCACACGCGACCACTAAGACAGAATCGCTTGAAAGCCTTTGTATTTTATCATAGTGGCATGCCACTTTACCTCGCTCCTTATAATCTAATGTATAAAGCTCAGTTTAAATACTATCATTCATGTCAATCAACAATGCAGCATTAAAGGCAGAGACATCAACAACCACAATCATTTAATCAGAGACATTATTCAATATACAAGTGAAAACAAATTCAAACATGCATATTATCACTGGACCAGGAAAAAGCCTTTGACAGGGTAAACCATGCATACCTTCACAAGATATTACAGCACAATAAATTAGTATTTTTGTAATTGGGTTAAAATTCTATACAGAACGCCTATCAGCAATCTGATCATAAATAATATAATTTCAAAAAACATTGCAATTAAAAGATCAGTTAGACAAGGGTGTCCTTTATCCCCTTATCTATATATTCTATCCTTTGAACCACTGCTAGAGAAAATCAGAATGGATAAAAACATTACATGAATAGGGATTCCTGGAGCCAGATATATTAAAGTGATTGCTTATGGAGATGACACGGTATTTTCCCCACAAATGATAGGTCAATTCACAAAATAATTTCAATTTTTCAAGATTTTGGAAAAGGTAGTGGGTCCAAGATTAATTTAAACAAATCTGAAATTATAGGGATAGGTAGGTGGCTAGATAGACTAGATTTTCCCTTAGGCATAATTAGAAAGGAGAGTCTTAGAATTTATGGGATATTTTATTCCAATAATCAAACACAGACAAACATTGAAATATGGAGGAATATTGAACAATCAATTAAACAAATTATTGACAGAAACAAATACACAGCACAGACAATTTTTGGAAGGAGCACAATTATAAACACAATTGTCATCCCCAAAACAATATATACAGGAACAATATGGGAACCGCCACCAATAATATTAAAAGAAATTAACTCACACATAACTAAATACATATTCCAAGGAACAATACACAATATCAAACATACAACACTAATACAATCTAAGCTAAATGGAGGAATAAACTTGCAAGACATACAAAGAAAAATACAAGCACTCAGAATAAAATGTAAAGGACAAGCCATTAAAAAAAGATCAGAAAATACATTCACACATTATTACATAGGAATCAGAATAGGACATTTAATAGCAATTGATAACAGCACTGCACATTACATGGGTAGAAATCAATCACAATTTCATACAGCATGCATCAAAGCAATAAAAGGTAATGAAGAAGTATTACACAAAACAACCAAAGAAATATATACACATTTAATAAAAAGACAAGCAACACCTCTGAACAATAGAATTAAATGGACACAAGTTTATGGAATTACAAACACTGAGGAAACTTTTAAAAATACACATATCAAAGAAATACCAAATAAAGAAAAAGAAATAACATACATACTAATTTACAATACAACACCAGTCTCATCAAGAAAGTATAAAGACAGAGGGGCAAGAAAAGGCTGTCCACTCTGTAAGTCAGGAGCTGATGAGACTGAACAACATTTATATCTCACATGCAATACAATTTTACAAACTAAAAACACACTCCAACAAATCATAAAAGCAGGCACAATACACAAGGTAGATATAGAGAAAGCGATAACACTAAACATAATACCAGACTTTATAAATAAGAAACAACAAACTATAAGCTTAAAAATACTTTCACAGTACAGAAAACATATATGGCATCACAGACTTACAACATTTTTCCATAACCACAGTTACACAGACATAACATTAGAATACATGTTTAGACAAACAATTCAAAATATGATATTAAACATAACAGAAGATAATTAAGGTTTTTCATGTTTAAGAAATAATATATAATGTACATTTCATTTGTTACAATTTAAAAAAAAAGAAAGAAAGCCTTTGTATTTTATCAAAGTGGCATGCCACTTTACCTCGCTCCTTATAATCTAATGCATAAAGCTCAGTTGGTTTTTGTATGTTTGTATGTTTGTATGTTTGTATGTTCGTATGTTTCACTTTTCGACTTTCTGTTAGACAGCCACGGAAAAACCAAATGACGGACGGGGACCAAATTTGGCAGGACGGTTCCTTTTACCCTTTTTGAACGTGGTTTTAAGTTAGTTTTTGTAATTTCCCCTTTTGCCCGAATGCCTTAAATTAAATAATCAGAAAATGCAGAGACAAAGAATAAAAAAGTTAACCTCATTTCTGTATTGAACAAATTTACGCGGACGTTCGAATGCCGTTCAAAGCGAGTTACTTTTGGTCACGTTTTTTTCCCCAATACTTTATTTTCAGCGGTGCGCATTAAAAAAATATTATAGTGTCTAATTACGGTGCGCATATTTTCGTGTACGCTGCATAATTTGAGCTGTGTAGTACAAAGAATTGTCATTTTCTTTACTGTTACTTTCTATATATTAGATAGACACGTAAACATATTTAATTACAACTGCCACACGATGCATTCGATTTAATTTTTTACACGTTTAAATTTAATTGTGAATTTGATTTAGTTATTTTTTGTTCCATAAACTCGACATTTAATAAAAACCTATTTATGTAATAATTGTGTCAGTATTTTTTTTCAAGGCTTCATTTTTAGCGGTGCGCGTTCTAAAATCTTTTATCGCCTGATTACAGTGCGCACATTTTCGTGTACGCATCTTAAATTTAGCTGTGTCCTATTAATATAATATTTATATTTTGTTTGTCTTTTACATAAGCTGTTGTCTTTTACATAACCTATACACTTATACTATTTAAACTTAGGCTACCAGACCTATTAACATAAGTAGATTAAACTAAATAAGGTGAGCCTGAAAACGCTTAATTATTTTGTTTTTCCGAATTGAATTTGTTACGTTCATTCCTTTGATGATGGATTAATATAGGCCATTTTTAAAATCAATTATTGTCATGGTTCCACATGCGTTTTTAACATAAAATGTATTTGCTTTGTTTATTTTTTTAAAAATTAGGAATATAGCCTAATTTCTTTATTTATCTTTTTTATCTTTATCTCATAGACGCTGTTGCAAATATTGTATTAATTACAATTGTGTTACGATGCAGTGTCGTAAATATATAAGATATTTTTATTGACGACAGTGGCAGTGATCTTTTGGAAAAATGTCAACAAAGCAGTGGCCTTTTTTTAATGGATACAAACTAACAAACATGAAAATATCAACTGAGCTTTATATATTACATATGAGTTTAAATTATTTTATTTCAATTATTTAAAAAATGCATTGCATTAATATTTTACATGCAATGAATAAAATTG
Organism: Ampullaceana balthica; assembly: GCA_944989445.1. Taxonomy (NCBI): domain Eukaryota; kingdom Metazoa; phylum Mollusca; class Gastropoda; family Lymnaeidae; genus Ampullaceana; species Ampullaceana balthica. The sequence goes on along the minus strand of CALYLW010002300.1, from coordinate 27,223 downwards.
GGATTAATTAAAATTGAATTCATAACTCGACATTTAATTAAAAACCATAGATGTAGCGAGTTTATTTTATGTGAAAAATGATGGCCTATGTCAAATAAACTTACACTTTAAAACAGTTTACTTAAGCTTTATACACACTATACATTATAAACTTTCGCTACCGAACGTATTAACAAAATCTGAATAAATTTAATGAAGTGATCCTGAAAACGCTTAATTAATATGAATTGCGAATTGAATATGTTTTTATGTTCATTCCTTTGTATTCAGAATAGCATAGGCCATTTCTAAAATTGCCTATTAATCATTTTTAAGATGCGCTTATTAACAGACGGTTGAATCTTCTTTTTTTCTTCCAGATGTTCAATCTGGTGTGTGTGTGTGTGCATTTAATATAATTTACAAAATATGATGCCTTATCCGAAATAGGGAACAAACAAAAAATATTCCTTTTTGAAATTATATACATTGCTTATAAACCGTAAATATAAATCGTAAAATATGGAGACACTAGTTTGTGCTGCGGCGCTGTGGCGCCTGCGGCGTCCCCCTTTTTCAAGGGCTTCTACGGCGCCCACCTTACCTTTTTCAAACGCCCAACTAACTTGTCCTTGTATGATAAATACGTAATATTAAACTTTCTTAAATGTACACAAAGTATAAATGTTTTTTTTTGCAAAAGCCCAAGTAATATAACCGCATGTGTTACATACGAAAAATACTTGAAATGTACACAAAGTAGGTATATAATATATTTTTACAGTGCTAATCACCACATGATTTTTAAAGTAATTTTAGAAAGCAGCGCACCAAATTACTGCACCAAAAATACCTCTTATCGAACGTCCTCATAAAATTGCTTAATTATTAATAATAGTGTGAAGGGTGTTTAATGTTAGTCTGGAAACCAAAATGATTATCCAATTTTTTTACAAAAAGGAGAGTGATGTCCCTTAGCGTTAGGCTACATAATTGAGCGTAAATATATATATGATACAAATTTGTAAATATTATGTCAAAATATGGTGTGCACATTTTTTGATATCATTTTTAATGCGACCGGTTTTTTTTTAAAGTATTTTAGAAAGTACATTTATAATTTTGTTTATTTGCGCTATGAGTCACTTAGCGTTTGCCTTTTAAAGGGATAGTGCCACATGTTCTTTATCACATAGACATGGTTACAAATATTATATAACTCATAATTGTGATACGATGCAGTTTCGTAATTATATATTAAATTTTTGAGTGACGAGGGTTGTAGAGCTCTTTTGGAAAACCTATAAGTTATGTTAATTTTGTACCAGTGGAAATGAAATTGTAAATTTAGTTATTATGGTCGGCAAGAAATCATTATTTAATAAATCATATCTTTTAAATAGTAAGGTTATGTTAAAAGGCACTGCATTAAGGGAAAACAACTCACTCGGTAAAATTGCATATCTCTGTTTCTCATAAGATTTTAACTAAATAGAAGAGTCTGAAATTTAACTTGGCAAATAAAAAGTGTAATAACCAGCAACTGATACTTGGATAAAGGGTCAGCACACTCCCGCTACAAAGTGCGTGTATTTTTCTAGTATGGGATAAAATGTAAATGAATTGTTAAACCTTAGTTCAATTTACATTACTGGTTATTACTAAGTAAATTAAAATCTAGAATATTATAATAGAACCAAAATATATAAGCTACAAACTGGGTGACACTATGAGCTACAAAACTGGGTGACACTATAAGCTACAAACTGGGTGACACTATGAGCAACAAACTGGGTGACACTATGAGCAACAAACTGGGTGACACTATGAGCTACAAAACTTGGTGACACTATAAGCTACAAACTGGGTGAACTATGAGCTACAAACTCTGTGACACTATAACCTACAAACTGGGTGACACTATGGGCTACAAACTGGGTGACACTATAAGCTACAAAACTGGGTGACACTATAAGCTACAAAACTGGGTTACACTATGAGCTACAATAACTTGGGTGACACTATGAGCTACAAACTAAGTGACACTTTGAGCTACAAAAGTGGGTGACACCAACCATATTGACGTCTCTGCTCTTCTTTTCATTTCTTGTTGACAACGTTTGAGTGTGTTAATATTTCCCCTGTGTTAGAATATTAATAATAAACTAGTTTAACTCGTCAAAAATGACTGAAGTTTTCAAAATGAATACATTTCAGCTGAAATCTATTAATTTTGAAAAAAAATGCACATCAGAATATTAAATAATGTAATACATAACTTTTATTTATTTTTATTTGATTCATTTATTATCATATTATTCATATTGAACAATTTTATGCGGCACGTTCAAAAAGTGTTATTGTTAGTGCAGTAATGTTATTATGTTGATCGCATCGCAACCTGACAGCATTACAAATGTCGCAGCGCAACCTAGTTACATCCATACATACAGACAACTGGAATTTTAATACTAAATAAAATGAAACATAATTTTGTTTCACAATTACACATTTAGCATCAACGAAAGTGTTAAAATAATTTGTCATCAATAAATAAATATAGTTGATTGTTTCAGTTGCCTATCCTAAAGTTTCAGTTATTTTTAGATGATTATATTTATTGTATTATTACTATTATGTACATATTTTTTTACAGAAAGATTACAATATGAATCACGTGAATAAAAATTACTTATTACCAGTTAGTGATTAGTATGTTTACACAGAGAGTCGCGCTAAATTATGTCACTTGCCAGTGACCCCCCTCCCATTTCAGGAAGTATAATATTTTGTATTTATCAAACAAGGATAAGTTATTTGGTCTTTTGAAAAAGGTGGGCGCCTTAGGCGCTATAAAAAAATTGGGCGCAGTAGGCGCCACGTCACACAAGCACAACCTAGTTTAATATATGGATCGTAAAGTCTTCGTTATAATACAATATATTTGTCAATAGATCAGTGAGTTACTAACTTATGTTACCTAACTTATTATTGTTTTGAAAACTGTCTGAGTCTTAACAATATTTAATTGAAGAGAAGACCGTTTTCACTGAATTTTGTTTAAACAAGTCCATCATTTAAGCGATTACACTTGTATTACTTGCTATTAAAATGTTGGCAATTAAATGTTGACGATGGATGATACAGTGTACTGTGAATGCATTTCGAATCTTCATTTTAAAAACAATTGTAAAATATTCTTGTAGTGTCCTATTATCGCTGGTTCGATATCTTGTAGTGATTAAACATTATTTAAGCAATACATTTTGCCGTCTTTAGTCACTTCATCAATTCTTCTTTGCACCGTATAATTGCACTACGAACAGTTCTTGATAGTATCATATGCTTGTTTGTGTAGCACAGTATATATATTTTTCACTTACAGCCGTTAACTTAGCTCTCACACAGTATTAGGAACTAGGGGTTTTTAGGGCGCCCATGGCGCGAACTTTTTTTTTCTGTGTCAAAAGCGCAAGTAACGTATCCTTGTTTAATACATACGAAATATTAAACTTCCTGAAATGTACACAAAGTATTTTATAATTATAAATCCTCAAATCATCTTTTTACATCACTCGCTTTTGCAAAATTAAAATAAAAGCTAAAACGATGACGTCATATAATTTTTTACGGCGATAATTTTTATAATTAATAATAATTTTGCACACCGCCTGATACGCGCCTTATATATATATTTAAATATAAGCTAAAAATGACGTCATAGCGTTACGAATACATACTCCAACTAACATGTAACGTGAGCTATAATATTGTTTATGTTTTCCTGATTTTGAAATCTTTAACAATAAACTGTTAGAAGCAGGCAAGTCGTCGCAATCTTATGTGCCTGCGATTAAAACATATTTTGCCAATTTTCAGTTATTTTAAAATGTCCTACTTATAGTCATCGAAAATATGATAAATCCTTTTCTTTTTTATGTCCATGAATTTTAGTCAAATGTTGTTTTTTTAGTCCGGTTAACTTTATATGTTTAACGAATACATAATTAAAATTTACGAAATCTTTTGTCTTTCTTTACTTCTGTCACGCATTATTAAAGTTGTTCTCCTCCAAATCCACCTTTGGTCACCACAGCCAACCAGGATCACTGCAGCGCCCACCATGTATCGTTTTTGTTTTTAAATGGGAATCAACGTGACGCCTTAAGGACAAACATAACATTTTGATTGATGTAAAATATAAACTTTTATATATATAACAAATAAAATTAACTGGAAACAGGAATATGTCCAAAATGGAACTCAATTCTATCTATACTGGCAGTTGGAGAATCTTAGCTATTCATTGAAATGTTATCCCTAATGGAAGAGATCGAAGTCAAGTGGCGTGCCACTGACATATGCATTACATAAGAAATGTAAAGTCAATATTGATCGTTCCTTTAATTAGTCAAAATATTAGATGAAGATACATGTATACAATTTATAGTATTATTAACTTAAAATAATTAGGTTTCGAAAATGTATTTTTCCTTTGAATTAAAACATTTTTATACATAATGTTTAGTGACATGCAATACAAAGTGTATGCCATAAAAATAATTAATACTCTGTCACTTAGACTCGTAGATCGTAAATTAAATAAAGAGTGATGATATCTTTTAATGTTCTGCTCATTTTTCACGCCTCTCAAAATTTCACAATTACAGTGTCATATTATTTAGGTCGACAGCGATGCTTTTTAGTGCTGCGTTCATTGAAGATACAACTTGAATGCACTTCAAATATGACAAAGAACTTCTTTTAATGTGTAAACGTTCTCTTTAATGTATGTGAGTTCTAGCCTTGAGAAATGGGTTCTTTTCATTTTCTTAAGATACACATGTTTTTTTTTCTAATGCAACATAGATTTTACTGGCAAAACAAAACTAACCTTCAGACAACTATAACATACATATAACACTAACAATTAGAAAGCGATAACAAACTGAGAGACAACACTCACAATCAAACAACTCTTACAACAATAACAAACATACAACTTTTACATACAGACAATACTAGCACTCAGTCATGTCTTACAACTAGGAAACAAAAGCAATCAGACATCCCTGGCAGACAGACAGACTTAACAATTATACCAATCTTATAGACAAACAAAACTGTCAATAGGACAACACTTACAAAGTGAGAGACAACACAAAACATCAGACTACTCTAACAGACAGACAACCCATACAATCATATATATATTACAAGCTAACAGACAACATAAACAATACGTGAACCCTCACAAAGCTAGAAATGTATTCAAATTACAGACAACTCTTAATAACTAAAGACAACACTAAAATTAGAAAATGTAACTGACAAACAAAACTAACAGACATATACATTTAAAAACAGACAACTATTACAAACGGACGGACAACAATACAAATCAGACAACTCTTACATATAGACAATCTAGACATACATCACTAACCCACTGGTTACTTTGTGACATAAAACCGAGAATTGATAATAAACGGATATTAACAAAATCCTTCCAACTTTTTGTATTCAACAACAAATGTCTTGCAATGACATCATTTAGCTAATTATGTTGATTTTTATTTAACAGTTACAGGTCTGTATGTCGGAATATTATTTTTAGAATTAAATTGTTGACTAAGTGCCCAGAGCTAGATCCCCCAAAGGACACATTCGTCGTTGCTTAAAGATCAACCAACTCACAGGACACATTCGTCATTGCTTTAAAGATCAACCAACTCACAGGACACATTCGTCATTGCTTAAAGATCAACCAACTCACAGCGCATATTCATGATTATTTAAAGATCAACTAACAAGACACATTCGTCATTGCTTAAAGATTAACACACAGCATCGCGACTCAAAAGCTGGGAAGTTCACGTCCTAGTAAAGGTCAAATTTTCATTTCAACTTCATTATTGTACATTTATGTAGTTATGCTTATCTTTATAACTTAAATGTTATTTGGTTTTTAAACGTATATGATTTTTACCAATATTTAATTCAAGGGAAGATTGCTTTCATTTAATGTTTTTAAACAAAACGATCAGTTAAGGGATTTCACGTTTTCTTGACATAAAATTTATCTTAAAGCATCATTTAAATCTTTCAAAAACTACTGCATTGATTTAAACTATAAAACCTATATAAACAGGCTAACAAACCTACAAACCTATGTAAACAGGCTCACAAACCTACAAACCTATGTAGAGGAGCTGACTAACCTACAAAGCTCTGTAAGAAGCAACTAACGAATAAACGTTTACTCCTTTTAAATACAAGTCTTCAAAAACATGTCATTCAATGATATGTTTCTGATTGTGTTGATAGGTTTCATTACATATTTCTCATTTGCACTTTATAATTGCACAACGAAAGTTTCTTGATAATATCATATGCTTGCTTGTTTAACACAGTACATATTACTTCACTTATAGCTGGTACACTTAATTCTCCACCAATACTAGGGATGTTTTCCTGATTAGGAAATTATTTCGAAAATAAGATAAATCCTTATCTTTTTATGTCAATGAATTTTAGTTATATTTTCTTGTAGTCCTGTAGGCTTTAAAGGTTCACCAAATGCATCAAATCAAATATCTGAGTCTTTCTTCTTTCTTTTAAACTATCACAGCCTCCTTAAAGTTATTCTTCTCAAAATCCATATGTGATAATCACCGCCCACCTGAATCACTGCAGCGCCTACCAGGGGGCGATTGGGCCTACATAGAAGATCACAGTAACGCAATAAAGACAAACAGTGCATTCACATTTAAATATAATATATACAGTTATATGTATTTATATATATATATATATGTATATATAACAAACAAAATGAACTGGTGACAGGGATTTTTTTTATTGAACTCAGTCAATACTGATGGTAGGAGAATCTTAGCAATTTATTTAAATGGTATCCCTTTTGGAAGAGATCGAAGTCAAGTGGTGTGCCACTTTAAAAAAATATTTAAGTATTAATCAGTATTTAGCATCATTACTTCAACAATTAGCAACAGCAATAAATGAAGATTGATCTATAAAATTGATAGTTTTTTTAAATTTTAGATAACTGATTCAAAAATGTATTTTTTCCATTTAATTCAAAATTTCTATACATAATATAGAGTTGCATGCCATACAAAGTGATAGCAATTCAAATAAATAATTCTATGTCGCATAGAATCGTATATTGAAATTAATCCAAAGTTACAGAAAATAAAACTATGATTTTCTGATTAATCTCGCCTTTTGAGTTGTCTCAATTACACTATTATATTAAGTAAGTCGATAGCGGTGCTTTTTAGTGCGGCGTGGACAGGAAAATACATTTTGATTTCACGGCAATAAAAAGTCTTCTAATTCGTAAATGTTCTCTTTTATGTAGATCTATATGGGAATTCTAACTTGATGAAAAGTATACATTTCCATTTAAATTTGCTGAACGAATTTTTCATGATGTATTATAGATTTTACTAAACTAACAAATTTTTGTAAAAATAATAATCTAACTGACAGACAATGAGACACCTCTAAAATAGATACAACATTTAACAATCGAAAAATTCTAAAAAATAGAGAGACAACACTTACAACTCTTACAGGCAGACAGACAACACAAATAAACAAACAACTTTTACAGGCTGACAGAAAACACTAACAAACAAACAACTTTTACAGGCAGACAGAAAACACTAACAAACAAACAACTTTTACAGGCAGACAGAAAACACTATCAAACAAACAACTTTTATATACAAACAATACTAACACTCCTATCTCAAACATTTAGGCAATTTAAAACTATTTTAAACTATCCGACATTTCTGACAGAAAAACAACCTTAACTATGCTACCAATCTAAAACACAAGACAACCATAACAATCACACATATCTTATAAACTTATAGACAAAATTAACAATCAGACAGCATTAAGAGAAATACATCTTTTACAGATAGACACATTTTTAAAAAAATGACACAAAAGTTATCTTATCTTTTACAAACGCTCTTTCCATTCGTTCATAAGCCGACCCCCAACTTTTTCCCCTAGATTTGTCCAAAAAAGGTCGGTTTAGAACGAGTATATACGGTAGTTTTTTTTTATATTATCGGTATAAACTAAAAGATGTTAGATCATATTTGATTTTTGCAAACTGCAAAGAGTTGGAAAACCTGTCAACAGATGGAGAATCATTGAATTAGCAATTTCCAATGAAATATCAGAGGTGCATTCCATATTTAAAAAATATGTAAAACCTTTGGAAGTTTTGAAATTCATAACAAAAATGAAATACGCTCCAAACTTGAGCGTTGTTCTATAAAGCTTAGTCAATTCCAATCCGGGGAAAATTATTTTTTCAAACTAAATATAATCAAGAACTATTTTTACAAGCCACATCTCAAATAAGATTGTCAAAACTGTATGAACTCGGTAACAGCTGAAATCGTTCTATATTAATATAGAAGTCTCTAAACGAAATGTTTATTTTAAAATGCCTGAGTATAAACTAATGATAACTTTTTTCTAATTTATCTTATTTTATCTGTTACAGACGCTCCTTCTATACAGAAGATTATTGCGTCCTACGCGTATCTATGGTTTGTGTTTAGTCCTGCATTCTTATTCGAGTTTTAAATGTTGTTAAAGTGTTGGCTTTCCTTGTTTCTTTAGGCAACCTAATTTACGCCCTAATTCCGGACGGGAAGAAGTGGGCGTGGTCGGATATTTAAACAGAACCCGGCAAGGGAATGAATATAAATAAATTAGAAGGAGAAATAATTAAAGTATATATAACCCAAAATTTGGTGAAAAAGGAGGTGCAGGAAATAATCCCTTTCTTTGAACAGAAAAACAATGAATAATATATTATGGGACAGAGCAAAGAGATTGAAAGATTTGTAATGTCCGGAGTAAGGGAGTTTGTGACGTCATATTTATTTATTTTTAGCTTGTCTATGTTGTTGTTGTTTTTTTAAATCTAGGTTTATTTTGAAGTGTTGGCTATGTTTTTTTTTCCCAAAATTGTCACTGGCTGCACTTGCTGTTGCTAAGTGAGACAAGATTGCTAAATCATAACGGTAATCAAAACTATGTTTTGTCTTATATTTGGGAATTCATTTATCTATTGATTCGGTGGACAAATGCACCCGAGAGTGTTTGAAAAAAAGAAAACTTGTTGTTCCTGTTGCGATGTCGTTGAGTAAATCATTTATATAAATTAAAAGGAGTAAGGGTTCTAGCATAGTTCCTTGTTTCGTCATCCAGGGACAGAATTCTATTCTAAAACCATGCCAACACCAAGCAGAATTAATTTGAGAAAAAGATAAAAATATAACCAATTTCAAACAAGTGCTGTCACATTTATTACTGGAGATATTCAATATTTACAATGGTAAAACCATTAGATTATTAAACCTAGAAACCGAAGAAAGAAGAACAAAGAGCCAAGTAGTAATAATATATATGACAATAAATTCTAATTTAGAAAACAACACAAGTTTAATCTAATTTAACCCTCGGATAGACATGGTGATAAAAAACGTAATCCTTAAGCAAAAAAGAAACATACGCATTTCCATTATTCCCGTTTGAAATTAAGTCGTTCTTTGAGTTGTGATTTGAAACCAGAATTAAACAACCCATAAAAACAAAGTATTTAATTATAAATCCCTTAGATATGAAACATAACTAAAAATATTGATTATGTTCAAACGCAACAAACATATATAGATTAAAACTGAGGAAACTCCCTTTGGTGTAAAACACGAGATGTTGTCATCTATGGCTGGCGTGAAAACAAGTTACACGTGGATGTAAACAATAGCAAACTGCTACATATATTTATATATAGATAAACAAAATGCATTAATTTAATTACGGTCCATTCAATTTATTTGAAATTTAATACAATGCTTTTTTAGGTTACACGTGTCTATGTGCAAAATTTCAGCTTGATAGCATTACGAAAAATGTGTCATTTCTTACTTCTGTTTTTCCACCCGCCCACGACAGAGAGACAATACGGTGAGTTAATATAAGGGATTTTAAAACAAACATGATTGTCACGGTTGAATGTTATGGTGTGAGAGTGAAAGGGCGTAAATGTACAAAGAATGTGTCAACACGCGTGAACACCAGTTAAAGTGGATGGCTTGGTGAAATCAGATCACGTGAACGTGGTTGGTTGGTCAGAGGTCATGAAAGAGGTCAGGAGAGACAAGATGTGTGACAAGCAGTCAGACTAGAGACGGGAATTGAGAGCTGAGCGTGGTCCAAGACGGTCATGAAAAGATTGGGTGGATTAGAATGCATAGAGAGAAAGACGGACTGAGGTGTGAAGGACTTGGAATGATATGAAAGCTACTCGAAGATGTCAACTTATTTTTTTTCCTGAATATACCTAAATTGATTTTGTTAAACTTGCATTGATAATGAACAAAGTGTTTTGTTGACTAATTATATAGCGTACAGTATGGTTCTTTGGTGTTTACATTAACCAGCCGAGATTCCGTCTGAGTTGCCGACACTGGTTAACATCTGTGGCCAAGGGCGGACCTAAATCCCCCTAGATACGAATCCGCCATAATGATAATACGGCTAGATAATTAAAATCATCACAATAAGCACTTACAAGTTACAGTAATATTTTTGCAGTAGATTTTGAGATATTGTTAATTAAATTTAACTTTGCTTATTTATTGAGTGTTTATTTACAATACTGGCTTGTTCCAAATGTATGCAACTTGTAGAAACCGTGAAAAGTAGACATGGACTTATTCTAAATGTATGCAACTTGCAGATACAGTGAATAAGAGACAACTGTTTTTTCTAGGGCTGTGGAAATTAACGATTAATTTCTCGATTAATCGTTATAATGTTTAAACGATTAAAATTTTTGAAACGATTAATCGTATAAATGTACTGGAATTAAAAAAGTAAAATATTTCGGACGATGAATATAAATTAATTTCCGGATGATTACACGAACATTTTGGTTTTAAACTATTGACTGACGTGAATGTTCAAAATGTTGATAAAGGATAGTGTGTCCGTTGAGAGAAATCATTTGCCTACCATGCAATGTTCCCTCTAAGTCTAATCTTCATTGGTCCGTTGGCAAAGTTTAAAAAAACACAAAAAAATCGTGTGCAGAATTGCACAACGTCCAATTTTTGTGCAATATTTTACCAAATTTGCTGCGCGGTGATTCGAAACTCCTGTGTGGCGTCGGTCAAATATCTGCGTAGCCGCGCTGCTTGAAGGGAACTTAGCTGACATGGTTCTAACACTTCGCTTACACATCACCTGCAAACCAAACATCCAATACAGTATCAGAAACTTCAGCTGAGACTATCTAAAGCTATGTGAACGATTGTTCAGCTCGGCTGGTTATATTGTCCATAAGACAAGCTCATCAATTGAACTAAATAATGTAAATACACTTGTCTGTTTGCTTTGTTGGTTAAAAGATGCCATATAAAGAAAACATTCCAGTGTTATTTCGATTTTCAACAAATAAGTTTAATAAATGTTACTTATGACACCATACATTTCAATTTTTTATTTTAACCGAAATTAATGATTAATTATTCGTCAATTTTTAAAAATTTAACTATTAAATTTAAATTAATCGTTAACAGGCTTAGTTTTTACTAAATGTATGAAACTTGTGGATACTGTGAAAAAGAGACATCGGCTTGTTCTAAATGTATTTAAGTTTGTAGATATCGTAAATAAGAGAGATTGAGAGAATTATTTGTCAATAGGGCAGTGAGTTTCTAACATATGATAGCTAAATGGTTTTTCTTGTGTTTTTTTTTGTTGTTTTTTTTTGTAAACATATCTGAGTTTTAACAATATCTAATGAAAGGGGTGGCTGCTTTCCTTGAATTTTGTTTAAACAAGTCGTTCAATTAAGCGGTTTCACTTTTATGTGAATTTAATTTCATCGTAAAGCATCATTTGTATCTTTAAAGAACTCATGCACTGAAGTAAACCATGAAATCTACGTAGAAAAGTTGACAAACCTGCAAACCTATGTAGACCAGTTGACAACCATACAAACCTCTGTATGAAGCAGCAAACGAATAAACTTTTAATCGTTTTAAATACAAAGTTGTTCCAATAACTGTCATTCAATGATTTGTTTCTGATTGTGTTGATATATATATAATTACATATTGTAATGACGTATATAGACTTGCTATTAAAATTATGGCAACTAAATGTTGACAATGGATGATACAGTGTACTGTGAATGCATTTAGAACAGTCATTTTGTTAAAAAATTGTAAAACATTCTTGTAGTGCCCTATTATCGCTGGAGCAATATCTTTGGTTAGTGATAAAATATTATTCACACAATAAATTTTATAAATCTTTAGTCACTTCATCAATTCTTCTTTGCACCGTATAATTGAACTACAAACATTTCTTGATAGTATCATATGCTTGTTTGTGTAGCACAGTACGTATTTTGTCAATCATAGCCGTGCACTTAGCTCTCCAACAGTATTAGGAATGTTTTCATGATTTAAAAATCATTAATAATAAATTGTTAGAAGCAAGCAAGTCATGGCCATCTAGTGTTGTTGCGGTTGAAAATATTTTATGCCAATGTCATTTGTTTTAAAATGCTATACTTATAGTCATCGAAAATAAGATAAATCCTTTTCTTTTTTATGTCCATAAATTTTAGTCACATGTTTTTGTAGCCTAAGAGACTTTATATGTTCACCGAATACATACATCAAATTTAATCAATCTTTTTTTTATCTTTCTTTACTTCTGTCCCTGCCTCCTTAAAGTTATTCTCCTCCAAATGCACATGTGGTCACCTCCGCCCACCAAGATCACTGCAGTGTCCACCAGAGAGCGGTTTCGGTTACATTGGGAATCAACGTAACACCATATGGACAAAGAGCATATTTTGATTAATATAAAATATAAACTTTTACATATATATATATATATAACAAATAAAATGAACTGGTAACAGGAATATGTTCAAATGAAACTCAGTCTATACTGGTGGAGGGAGAATCTTAGTAATTCATTGAAATGTTATCTCTTATTTAAGAGATCGAAGTCAAGTGGCGTGCCACTTGGATACATTTTAACTTCAAACGAACAGTATTCACAGTTTCTTATTCCATCATTTAGCCAAAGTAATAGATGAAGATATATGTATACAAGTTATAGTATCATTAAGTTAAAAGTAATTAGGTTTCAAAAATGTATTTTACTTTTGAATTAAAACATTTCTATACATAATGTTTTGTGACAAGCAATACAATGTGTATGCCATACATATAAGTTATAATATGTCACATAGACTCGTAGATTGCAATTTCACCAAAGTTTAATATAGTAATTGTATGATCTGCTCATTGTTCATGCCGCTCAAAATGTCTCAATTACTCAATTACATTGTCATATTACTTATGTCGACAGCGATGCTTTTTAGTGCGCGTGCATTGAAGATACAATTTTATTGCACGTCAGATATGACAAATAAATTCTTTTAATTTTTAAATGTTCTATTTTATGTATATGTGAGTTCTAGCCTTGGAAATGGGTTCTTTTCATTTAAAAAAAATTAAAATAATATTATTTTTTTCTAATGCGATATATAATTTACTGGCAAAACAAAACTAACACTCAGACAATTATAACATAAATACAACATTAATAATAAAAAACGATAACAAACTGAGAGACAACACTTACAATCAAACAACTCTTACAGGCAGACATACAATTACAGACAGCTCTTTCATACAGACAACACTACACTCATACACATGTTACATTTAGGAAACACAAACAATCAGACATCGCTGACTGAAAGACAAACTTAACAATTATACCAATCGTATAGACATTACTGACAATAGGACAACACTTACAAAGTGAGAGACAACACACCATACAATCATACTTATCTTACAAGCTAACAGACAACATAAATAATACGTGAACTCTCACCAAGTGAGAGATTAATTCAAATTTCAGACAACTCTTAAAAACTAAAGACAACACTAACATTAGAAAATGTAAAAGACAAATTACAATAACAGACATATACATTAAATTAAAAATATGTAAAAAAACCAGTTTTGACTATAAATCCTTTATGTACTAGAAGTAACAAAAAGAATGATCATTGTAATACGCAGCGCAAGACCATCCAAAAATACAAAATTGTAGTTGTGTCGTACAACATGTTTAATATAATGTGCACCGATCAGGAATATTTTTTTTTAAAATTGTTGTCAATAAAATACGCACCTTATTGCGTGACAGAAAGGTTGTTCAATATAATACGCCCCCCGAAACTCTATCTGAAAAAATAACATGATACATAGAAGATAAATAAAATAAACTAAAAATTCAACAATTTAATGACAGTACATGCGATCCATCTGAAATTTCGATACTTCGTATTTATCATCGGCACAAAACTGCCTGCAAAATTTCAGCTCGCTAGCTTACGAGGAAGTGGGTTAAAAATCGATCCAAAATTTTGGCGACAAGCAAGCAAGGGCGCAAGCAAGCAGACACCACCAGTTAATATAAAGGATTTAAAATAAAAAAAACCGTAAAAAACCAAGTCTTTGACTATAAATACTTTATGTAAGAGAAGTAACTAAAAAATTACGCAGCGCAAGACCATCCAAAAATACCAAATTTTAATTTAAAGGTTTCAAAAGCAGACAACTCTTACAAACGGACGGAAAACAATACAAATCATACAACTCTTTCAGATAGACAATCTGGACAGGCAGCACTAACTTATTGGTTGCCTCATTATATGAAACCGAGAATTGATAACATAGGGATATAAACACTATCACCCCAACTTATTTATTCATAAACAAATGTGTTGCAATGACCTCATTTAGCTTTTTATGTTGATTTTTGTTTAAGAGTAACAGTTCTGTATGACATAATTATATTTTTAGAATGAAGTTGTTGACTTAGTGCACAGCGCTTGATCCCCCATAGCGCACATTCGTGATTATTTAATAAACAAACCCGCAAAAACAAAGTTTGGACTATAAATCCCTTATATATGAGACATAACTAACAGTATTGATTATTTTCAAACATTTACAGACTGAATCTGTCTTAACTCAACTTTGCATCATAACCCTTATGGGGGGGGGAGGGGTGGGTGGGGGGGGAAAGGGGAAAAGTCTGGTCACCGATTCGCTTGACCGAGCTCAGAGTGACACGTAAAATGTAAACAAAAGCGCCCGTCGCTTCGTTGGGTCGCCTCAATGCGTCAGCTCAAAATTTCACGTGGCAAAAAAACAATAAACAAACCGTGAATTTAAATTACATACCTCATATAAGGATAAACTAAAAATGCATTAATCTAATTACGGTACGTTCGATCGATCTGAAATTTTGATACGATGCATTGTTAGGTCATACGGGTCCGTGTGCCAAATTTCAGTTCGATCGGATCATGGGAAGTGGGTCATTTTTGACTTCTGTTTTTCCGCCCGCCGAGCCCAAGACAGACAGAGAGAGAGAGATGATGATAGAGATGATGAGCGAGACGGCTGCGAAGTTAATATAAGGGATTTAAAAATCAACTCACAGCGCACGGTCGTGATTATTTAAAAATCACACATTCGTGATTATTTAAAAATCACACATTCGTGATTGTTTAAAGATCAACTCACAGCATTACGACTCAAAAGCTGGGGAATTCACGTCCTAGCTAAAGGTCAACTTTTAATTTAAACTTCATTATTGTACATTTATTTAATTATGCGTTATAAGATTCAAATGCTAGTATTAAAATTATATTACTGTCTATTATGTTGATAACTATCGGCTGATTCCAGTTGTCTGGAGAAATCTGTGAATTTCAAGCCATACAATTTATATATTTTTTTTTATAAACCTAACACGTTTAGATTTCTTTTGGTAGATGGTGGTGTCGATGTTTGGACTTAATGTTGTCTTTTGAAGAACAGTTTTAATCAACACCCACCTGAACACATGTGACCGGCGCCATGCACTACACAAGAGGAGCATCACGTAATTTAAACAAGTGAGACTGAAGTACTGAGTGCCTTACTCTCAGGAGGTTTACTATACATACCTTACTGTTAAATGTAATTTTTGTAATATTTGATGAACTTCTTGCTAGACCACATTTATCGATATTTAATAACAAAAAATTACATGCTTTAATGGCAAAGAACTGACTGTCACTATTATACATTCCGTTAAAACATATTTTTTCCATTAATAGGGCGGGCTGTGAGTTACTAACTTATGTTACTGAAAGTGTTATATTTTTTGTAAACTTGTCTGTTTTTTACAAATTTTTAATTCAAGGGAAGACTGTTTTCATTAAATTTTGTTTAAACTATTTGATCAATTAAGCGATTTCACTTTTTAAAAAAATAAACTTTTACCGTAAAGCATCATGTTTATCTTTAAAGAACTCCTGCACCGAGTTAAAAGATAAAACTTATGTAAACACATCGTCTAACCAACAAGCCTCTGTAAGAAGCAGCTGACAAATAAACTCTTAATTGTTTTAAATACAAAGTTCTTCCAATAATCTGTCATTTAATGGTTTGTTTCTGTTTGTGTTGATAACTGTAATTACATATCGTAATGACTTCAGTAGGCTTGCCATTAAAATGTGTACAATTAGATGTTGACGATTGATGATACAAGGTACTGTGTATACATTGGGCACCTATTATACAAGGTACTGTGTATACATTGGGCACCTATTATACAAGGTACTGTGTATACATTGGGCACCTATTATACAAGGTACTGTGTATACATTGGGCACCTATTATACAAGGTACTGTGTATACATTGGGCACCTATTATACAAGGTACTGTGTATACATTGGGCACCTATTATACAAGGTACTGTGTATACATTGGGCACCTATTTTTTAAAATTATTGCAAAACATCCATGTGGCGCCTTATAATCGCTGGATCACTTTCTTTGGCCACTGATAAGATGTTACACTAGGAATCTTTAACATCTTGACTCATGTCATCAATTCTTCTTTGCACTATAGAATTGCACAACGAAACTTTCTTGATAATATTATATGCTTGCTTTTGTAGTACAGTACGTATTACTTCACTTATAGCCGGTACATTTAACTATCACACAGTATTATGAATATTTTCCTGATTTGGAAAAATTTAATAATAAATTGTAAGAAGAAATCAAGTCATCGCTAACTCGTTTCGTTGCGGTTGGAAAGATTTTTGTCAATGTCAGTTGGTTTAAAATGTTCTACTTTTAGTAATCGAAAATAAGATAAATCCATTTATGTTTTATGTCCATAAATTTTAGTCTCATTTTCTAGTATTCTGTAAGACTTTACATGTTCACCGAATACATAAATCAACTTTTCTAAATCTGTTTTTTTTCTTTTCTGATATCACCGCCTCCTTAAAGTTATTCTCCTCCAAATACCAGGGAGCGGTTGCTCTTAAATTGAGAATAAACGTAATGTAATAAGGACAAAAATAATATTTTCATATATATATATATATATATATATATATATATATATATATATATATATATATATATACATATATATATATATATATATACCTTTATATATATAATATATACTTTTATATATATAATATATACTTTTATATATATGACAAACAAAATGAACTGGTAATAGCAAATTGTTGAAATGGAACTCAGTCTGGTGGAGGGAGAATATTAGCATATCATTGACATGGTATCCCTTATGGAAGAGATCGATATCAAGTGGCGTGCCACTTGGGTAGATATCGTATATACGAATTTTGTAGCAGACGCGTGTCATCAATTAGCCAAAGTAATAGGTGAAGATAAATGTATACAATTAATGGTTTTATTAATGTAAAATAATTATGTATAAAAATGTATTTTTCCTTTGAATTAAAAAATTTCTATACATTATATTTAGTGACATGCAATACAAAGTGTATGCATTAAAATTATGTAATACTATGTCGCATAGTCTCGTAGATTGAAATTTAATCAAAGTTTAAGATAACAGTAATAGTATCATCTGTTTTGTTCGTGCCACTTAAAATGTCTTAATTAAATTATCATGTTACGCAGGTCGATAGATGTGCTTTTTAGTGTGACGTTCATGGGAAATACAATTTGATTGCACTAGTGATATAAAAATAGAATGTCTCTTAATTTGTAAATGTTCTCTCTTATGTATTTGTGAGATCTAACTTTAATAATAGTTTCATTTCATTTTAATAAGCTAGATATGTTTTTATTTTTCTAATGTGTTATAGGAATTCACTGTCAAAACAAAACTAACTGCCATACAACTCTAACATACATACAACAATAATAATAAGAAAACGATAACAAACTGAGAGACGACCCTTACAATCAATCAAGTCTTACAGGCAGACAGACAACAATAACAAACATACAACTTTGACACACAGACAATACTATCACTCAGACATGCGTTACATTTAGGAAAAAACAAACAATCAGACATATCTGACAAATAGACAAACGTAACACTGAGTCCAATCTTTTAGACAAACAACTCTGACAATAGGACAACATTTACAAAGTGACAGACAACACAAAAGATCAGACAACTCTCATAGACAGACAAATCATACAATCATAAATATCTTACAAACTGACGGACAGAATTAACAATAAGTTAACTCTTACAAAGTGAGAGATTAAATCAAATTTCAGACAACTCTTAATAACTAAAAGACAAAACTAACATTAGAAAATGTAATAGACAAACAACACTAACTGATATATACATTTAAAGGCAGGCTACTCTTACAAACTGACGGACAACGATAACAATTAGACAACTGGTACAGACTTCTTGACAAACAGCACTAAAATATTCGTCGGTTTGTACCACCTTTTTAATCTACCAAGCTGCCAAGGTAAACAAAACTGTCCACCTCCTCAAGCATGATGGGTGATGTACGGTGGCATTAAATATGAAGACCCTACTCTTCTTAGGTATGATTATATAGGCTAGAAGGGATTAAAATGTTATTGCCAGTTGTTAGGGATTTCGTTGAAACCCGTTTTTAAAAATAGTAATTACAAATTTGATTGTTTCAAATTGTTCGTTCATTTGTGGAATTGTGTTACTAACCTTGTGTGTCTGGATTACCAAAAAAATAATTACACCCATAAAAAACAAAATCCAAACTTTTCTAAATAACATGTATTTTTAAACCATTTCACAAAGTTTTATTTCAACCATTTCACAGAGCTTTATTTAAACCATTTCACAGAGCTTTATTTAAACCATTTCACAGAGCTTTATTTAAACCATTTCACAGAGCTTTATTTAAACCATTTCACAGAGCTTTATTTAAACCATTTCACAGAGCTTTATTTAAACCATTTCACAGAGCTTTATTTAAACCATTTCACATAGCTTTATTTAAACCATTTCACAGAGCTTTATTTAAACCATTTCACAGAGCTTTATTTAAACCATTTCACAGAGCTTTATTTCAACATTTTGTTTGCTTTAAAAAGAGACATGAACATGTTCTGGTTTTACGACAAATCATTTTATAAATTAAAGCAAGAAAAAAACTAAATAGAAAAGTAAAGCATTAATCATTTTATATATAAGTTATACACACAAACAAGTGTTAACATATAAATCTACGAATTGGCAAATATTTTGTTGGTAAATAAGGAAATATATAATGTAGCAATGTGTTACATTAACGTGAATACATTTTATTTCCGTCAACGCTGCACCACAAAGCACGAGTGCTGATGTATTTAATATGAAGAATTACTTGAAATAAAATTACCTTTAACATTTGAGATATGGATCGTAATATCTCTACTATAAACTCCTTTTACATACAATGCATTTTTGAATTAGGCAGTGAGATACTAACTTATGTTACTTAAATGTTTTATTATTTTTAAACGGGTACCTAACACTAGTTAGGCGGATGGGTAATTCGTGGAACCCACTAAGCCGTTGCTTGTGATCGCTGCATCACTTGCCAATAGATCATCTGTCATGGTCTGTGGACGCAAATATCTTCTGCATAGAAGGAGCTTCTGTATTGATAAGATAAGAAATCTTATCCTTAAAAAAAAATAAAAAATCAAACGTTAAATCAAATTTAGTTAACAATAAATCAAACACAAACACACAAAATTACTTCAACAAAACACAATAGCGCTCACACTTACTTATTTCCATACACATAACAAAAATATGAATAACATATAATAAACAACGGCTCTGTTTATATCGTTCCCTTTTCACAAATGTATATAAGCTCAAACGATTACGTCACGTTAACATATTTTATAGCGAGAAACAAACTCTGCTAATCTCGACAACAAAATGTTTATGATATTACGTCTAAATCAATTTGTATTAACCTTTTTTAAAAATTGTGTACTTACTTTGAACAGAGTGCACACACAGACGCGTTTTAGGCGCAATATATATAGGGATATATACACCGGTTTATGCATTAAAATTGTATTTCCTGTAAACTCTGCACCACAAAGAACCATTACTGACGAATGACATTATAAAAACATATTTGATAAACCAAGTTGTGCATGTTAATGATTCGATCTATTTTTTTTTACATATGATATGTTTGTGAATTTATATTTTAAAATTCAATGAGACTAACTAGTATGTTTTTGTGTTGCTTAAATGCTGTTTTTAATGTTACTAAAAAGAATATATGTACATATACATTTCGAAGAACCAATTGTATCGTTAAAGTGTAATAATATCAAATATTAAACAAAACTATGAAATGTCTATATTTAATTCAATACATGTCGTTGTGTAACAATTTTAAGACACGTAGATAACAAGACTTATTTACTTGAAAAAATTTGTATTTTATTAAAGTGGCATGCCACTTTACCTCGCTCCTTATAATAAGGGATAAAATGTGAATGAATTGTTAAACGTTATTTCAACCTAAATTACTGGTTATTACTAGGTAACTTAAGATCTAGAATATTATAATAAAATCAAAATCTATAAGCTACAAACTGGGTGACACTATGAGCTACAAAACTGGGTGACACTATAAGCTACAAACTGGGTGACCCTATAAGCTACACAACTGGGTGACACTATGAGTTACAAAACTGGGTGACACTATGAGCTACAAAACTGGGTGACACTATGAGCTACAAAACTGGGTGACACTATAAACTACAAACTGGGTGACCCTATAAGCTACACAACTGGGTGACACTATGAGCTACAAACTGGGTAACACTATGAGCTACAAACTGGGTGACACTATGAGCTACAAACTGGGTAACACTATGAGCTACAAACTGGGTGACACTATAAGCTACAAAACTGGGGGACACTATGAGCTACAAACTGTGTGACACGATGAGCTTCAAACTGTGTGACACTATAAGCTACAAACTGGGTGACACTATGAGCTAAAAACTGGCTGAGACTATGAGCTACACAACTGGGTGACACCAACCATAGTGACGAATCTTCTTATCTTTTCATTTCTTGTTGACAGCGTTTGAGTGTGTTAATATTTCCCCTGTGTTAGAATATTAACAATAAACTAGTTTAACCCGTCAAAAATGACGTACGTTTTCAAAATGAATACATTTTAGCTGAAATCTATTAATTTTGAAAAAAATACACATCAGAATATTAAATAATGTAATACATAACTTTTAATTATTTTTATTTGATTCCTTTATTATCATATTACTCATATTGAACAATTTTATGTGGCACGTTCAAAAAGTGTTATTGTTGGTGCAGTAATTTTATTATGTTGATGGCATCGCTACCTAACAGCATTACAAATGTCGCAGCGCCAACTAGTTACATCCATATAAACAGAATACGGGAATTTTAATAATAAATAAAATGAAACATCGTTTTTTTTTCTAAATTACACATTAAGCATCAACGATAGTGTTAAAATAATTTTCATCAATAAATAAATATAGTTGCATGTTTCTGTTGTCTATCCTAAAGTTTCAGTTATTTCAAATGATTATATTTATTGTGTTATTACTATTATGTATTTATTTTTTGTACAGAAATATTACAATATGAATCACGTGAATAAAAGTTACTTATTACAAGTTAGTGATTAGTATGTTTACACAGAGAGTCGCTCTAAAGTAGTTCACTTTGCCAGTGACCCCCCCCCTCCTCCCATTTCAGGAAGTACAATATTTTGTATTTATCAAACAAGGATACGTTATTTGGTCTTTTGAAAAAGGGGGGCGCCTTAGGCGCTATAAAAAAATTGGGCGCAGTAGGCGCCACGTCACCCAAGCACAATCTAGTTTAATATACGGATCGTAAAGTATTTGTTATAATACAAATTATTTGTCAATAGGGCAGTAAATTAATAACTTATGTTACCTAATGTATTATTGTTTTGAAAACTTTATTGAATCTTAACAATATTTAATTGAAGACAAGACCGTTTTCACTGAATTTTGTTTAAACAAGGCCATCAATTAAGCGATTTCACTTGTATTATTTGCTATTAAAATGTTGGCAATTAAATGTTGACGATGGATGATACAGTGTACTGTGAATGCATTTCGAATCTTCATTAAAAAAAAATTGTAAGATATTCTTGTAGTGCCCTATTATCGCTGGAGCAATATCTTGTAGTGATTAAATATTATTCAAGCAATAAACTTTTGACGTCTTTAGTCACTTCATCAATTCTTCTTTGCACCGTATAATTGCACTACGAACAGTTCTTGATAGTATCATATGCTTGTTTGTGTAGCACAGTGCGTATTTTTTAACTTACAGCCGTAAACTTAGCTCTCACACAGTATTAGAAACTAGGGGTTGTAGGGCGCCAATGGCGCGCACTTTTGTTTTGGGTCAAAAGCGCAAGTAACTCATCCTTGTTTGATAAATACGAAATATTAAACTTCCTGAAATGTACACAAAGTATTTTAAAATTATATATCCTCAAATCCTCTTTTTACATCACTCGCTTTTCCAAAATTAAAATATAAGCTAAAACGATGACGTCATAGAATTTTTTTTACGGTGATAATTTTTTTAAAATTTATAATAATTTTGCACACCGCCTAATACGCGCCTTATATATATATTTAAATATAAACTCAAAAAATGTCGTCATAGCGTTGCGGATACATACTCCAACTAATATGTGACGTGAGCTATTATATTGTTTATGTTTTCCTGATTTTGAAATCTTTAACAATAAACTGTTAGAAGCAGGCAAGTCATCGCAATCTCGTGTGCCTGCGATTGAAAAATATTTGGCCAATTTCAGTTATTTTAAAATGTTTTACTTATAGTCATCGAAAATATGATGAATCCTTTTCTTTTTTATGTCCATGAATTTTAGTCACATGTTTTTTTTTAATCCGGTTAACTTTATATGTTTAAAAAATACATAATTAAAATTTACGAAATCTTTTTTCTTTCTTTACTTCTGTCACGCATTATCAAAGTTATTCTCCTCCAAATTCACCTGTGGTCACCACCGCCAACCAGGATCGCTGCAGCGCCCACCAGGTATCGTTTTTGTTTTTTAAATGGGAATCAACGTGACGCCTCAAGGACAAACATAACATTTTGATTTATGTAAAATATCAACTTTTATATATATAACAAATAAAATGAACTGGTAACAAAACATTTTGATTTATGTAAAATATCAACTTTTATATATATAACAAATAAAATGAACTGGTAACATAACATTTTGATTTATGTAAAATATAAACTTTTATATATATAACAAATAAAATGAACTGGTAACAAAACATTTTGATTTATGTAAAATATAAACTTGTATATATATAACAAATAAAATGAACTGGTAACATAAACATTTTGATTTATGTAAAATATAAACTTTTATATATATATAACAAATGAAATTACCTGGAAACAGGAATATGTCCAAAAAAGGAACTCAGTCTATCTATACTGGTGGTTGGAGAATCTTAGCTATTCATTGAAATGTTATCCCTTATGGAAGAGATCGAAGTCAAGTGGCGTGCCACTCGCATAGATATTGCATGAAAAAGTCAAACAATCCCGCGATGATCCATTAATTAGTCAACATATTAGATGAAGATACATGTATACAATTTATAGTATTATTAATTTGAAATAATTAGGTTTCGAAAATGTATTTTTCCTTTGAATTAAAACATTTTTATACATAATGTTTAGTGACATGCAGTACAAAGTGTATGCCATAAAAATCATTAATACTATGTCACTTAGACTCGTAGATCGTAATTTAAATAAAGAGTAAGTTTGGTAATATTATGTTCTGCTCATTTATTACGCCTCTCAAAATGTCTCAATTACATTGTCATATTATTTAGGTCGACAGCGATGCTTTTTAGTGCTGCGTTCATTGTCTGGAACAGAAGAGGCATTACCATCCAGACCAAGCTGAAAGTGTACAGGGCAGTGGTGCTCCCCACACTGCTTTATGCTTGTGAAACTTGGACTGTTTATCAGCGCCATGCAAGAAAGCTGAACCACTTTCATATAACAAGCCTCAGGAAGATTCTCGCCATAAAGTGGCAGAACAAAATTCCAGACACAGTGGTACTGACCAAGGCAGGTCTCCCCAGCATCTTCACCCTCCTGATGCAGTCCCAGCTTCGCTGGGCAGGGCACGTTGTCCGAATGCCAGACGAGAGACTGCCAAAGAGAATCTTCTATGGTGAGCTCCAGTATGGCCAGCGGTCCCACGGTGGGCAAAAGAAACGCTTCAAAGACACACTGAAAGCCTCAATGAAAGCGTTTGCCATAAATCCAGACACGTGGGAACGAGCTGCAATGGACCGATCCACCTGGCGCTCTTCCATCCATAAAGGTGCCAGGTCATGCGAGGCAAACCGGATTACCGCCGCAGAAAAGAAGAGGCAAGCCCGAAAGGCCCATGCTGTCAACCCTCCAGGAGATGTCGCACTCGCCCCCTGTCCCTTCTGTTCCCGAACCTTTCGTGCAAGGATCGGCCTAATCAGCCATCTGCGCACGCACAGAAAACCCTCGGATGACTAGAGTGGTCCTCGTCGTATCGACGGACGAACGAACGAACATTGAAGATAAACTTGATTGCACTTCAAATATGACAAATAACTTCTTTTATCGTGTAAATGTTCTCTTTAATGTATATGTGAGTTCTAGCCTTGGGAAATGTGTTCTTTTCATTTTCGTAAGATAAATATTTTTTATTTCTAATGCAACATAGATTTTACTGGCAAAACAAAACTAACATTCAGACAAATATAACATACATATAACACTAACAATTAGAAAGCGATAACAAACTGAGAGACAACGCTTACAATGAAACAACTATTACAACAATAACAAACACACAACTTTTATATACAGACAATATTACCACTCAGTCATGTCTTACATTTAGGAAACACAAGCAATCAGACATCCCTGACAGACAGACAGACTTAACAATTATACCAATCTTATAGACAAACAACACTGTCAATAGGACACCATTAACAACGTGACAGACAACACAATACATCCGACTACTCTAACAGACAGACAACCCATACAATCATATATATATTACAAGCTAACAGACAACATAAACAATACGTGAACCCTCACAAAGCTAGAAATGTATTCACATTACAGACAACTCTTAATAACTGAAGATACTATTAAAATTAGAAAATGTAACAGACAAACAACATTAACAGACATATACATTTACATTACAGACAGTTCTTCCGAACGGACGGGTAACAATAACAATCAGACAACTCTTTCAGATAGACACTCTAGACAGACAGCACTAACTTAGTAGTTGTTTTGTGACATAAAACCTAGAATTGATAACAAACGGATATTAACACAATCCTTCCTACTTTTTGATTCATCAACAACAAATGTCTTGCAATGACGTCATTTAGCTACTGATGTTGATTTCTGTATGTCGGAATATAATTTTTAGAATTAAGTTGTGGACTCAGTGCCCTGAGTTAGATTCCCCAAAGCACACATTCGCCATTGCTTAAAGATCAACCAACTCAGATCGCATATTCATGATTATTTAAAGATCAACTCACAAGACACATTCGCCATTGCTTAAAGATCAACCAACTCACATCGCATATTCATGATTATTTAAAGATCAACTCACAAGACACATTCGCCATTGCTTAAAGATCAACCAACTCACATCGCATATTCATGATTATTTAAAGATCAACTCACAAGACACATTCGTCATTGCTTAAAGATCAACCAACTCACAGCGCATATTCATGATTATTTAAAGATCAACTCACAAGACACATTCGTCATTGCTTAAAGATCAACCAACTCACAGCGCATATTCATGATTATTTAAAGATCAACTCACAAGACACATTCGTCATTGCTTAAAGATTAACACACAGCATCACTACTCAAAAGCTGGGAAGTTCACGTCCTAGTAAAGGTCAAATTTTCATTTCAATTTCATTATTGTACATTTATGTAGTTATGCTTATGCTTTATAACTGAAATGTTATTTGGTTTTTAAACGTATCTGATTTTTACCAATATTTAATTCAAGGGAAGATTGTTTTCATTTAATGTTTTTAAACAAAACGATCAGTTAAAGGATTTCAAGTTTTCTTGACATAAACTTTATCTTAAATCATCATTTAAATCTTTCAAAAACTACTGCACTGATTTAAACTATAAAGCATATGTAAACATGCTGACAAACCACAACCCTATGTAAAAAGGCAAACAAACCACAAACCTATGTAAACAGGCTCACAAACCTACAAACATATGTAGAAAAGCTGACTAACCTACAAAGCTCTGTTAGAAGTAACTAACGAATGAACTTGTAATCCTTATAAATACAAGTCGTCAAAAACATGTCATTCCATGGATCCTATATGTGTTGATAGCTTTAATTACATATTTCTTCTTTGAACTTTATAATTGCACAACGAAAGTTTCTTGATAATATCAGATGCTTGCTTGTTTAACACAGTACATATTACTTCACTTATAGCTGGTACATTTAATTCTCCACCAATACTAGGGATGTTTTCCTGATTAGGAAATTATTTCGAAAATAAGATAAATCCTTATCTCCTTATGTCAATGAATTTTAGTCACATGTTCTTGTATTCCTGAAGGATTTAAAGGTTCACCAAAAGCATAAATCAAATTTTCTGA
>CALYLW010002299.1:58653-97229 GCA_944989445.1 Ampullaceana balthica | reverse complement strand
TTTTTTATTATTTTAATATCTAATTTATTTTTTATTACTATTATTTTTTTTTTTTTTTTTTTTAAGTTTTATGGACCAAACCACATCTAGAAAAATAAAGAATAAAATAATTTAATTCAAAAAATAAGAATTATAAATTTATAAATTTAGAAAAATGAAAAATATAGATATTTATAAAAACAAAAATATCATTTAAAATTAGAATATTATATATCCTTTTTATATATTTCATTACAATATATAAATAATTTTATAATATAATAATATTTAAATTTTTCATAATCAATTCAACTAAATAAATTATATATCTTCATAAGATTAAAGTTATTTTTTTATTTAGGTCAATTTCTATTTTTCAATTATTTATTTTAAATTAAAAAAATATATTTTTTTATCATTTCCATTATTATTTTTGACTTCTATATTTTTTATTAATTTTTTTTTTTTTTTTATTTTTTTTTTATTTTTATTTAAAAAAAAATTTAAAAAATATTTTAAAAACAAAAATTATTATTACCCCCCCAACACAAATTAACCCACCGTCCAACGGCATAAAACCCCACGCCTACATACACCCCCCCACCCCCATCATAACCCCCCTCTAATCCCCTGAAAGCCCCCGCCCCACCCCCCCACAAACCCCCCCTACTAAACCGTACACCCCACCACCCAAACCCCCACCACACCCAAACAATCTCCCCCCTCCCCCCAACAACCTCCCCCAAACCATACCCCCCAAACTCACCACACACCCCCCCCCAAACACTCAAACACCCCCAACCCCACACCCCTCCAAACCTCCCACCCCAACCCCCCCCCCCCTAACACATCCACCCCCCCCCCCACCCCCCCCCCCCTACAAACCCACACCCCCACCAAAACACACCAAACAACCAACACAACCACAAACCAAAAACCCTCCACCCCCCACCCCCCCACCAAACACCCACACAACCAACCAACACCCAACCACCCCAAAATCACCCCCCCCCCTCCCCCCCCCACCCCCCACCACCCACCCCCACCCCCACCCTCAAATCCCTCATAACCCCAACCCCACCCCCACCCCCCCACCCACACCCCCCCACCCCCACCCCCCCCCCACCACCCCCCCACCCCCCCACCCCCACACCCCACCCCCACACCCCCCCCACCCCCCCCACCACCCCCACCCACCCCCACCCCCCACCACCCCACCCCCCCCACCCCACCCCCACCCACCCCCCACCCCCCCACACCCACCACACCCCACCCCCCACCCCACCCCCACCCCACCCCACCCACCCCCCCCACCACCCCCACCCACCCCCACCCCCCACCCCCCACCCCCACCCCCCCCCCACCCCCCCCACACCCCCCCCACCCCACCCACACCCCCCACCCCCCCCACCCCCACCCACCCCCACCCCCCCCACCCACCCCCACCCACCCCCACCCCCCACCACACCCACCCCCACCCCCCCACACCCACCCACCCCCCCCACCCCACACCCACCCCACCACCCCACCCCACCCCCCACCCCCCCACCCACCCCCCCACCACCCACCCCCCCCCACCCACCCCCACCCCCACCCCCCCCCACCCACCCCCCCCACCCCCCCACCCCCACCCCACCCCCACCCCACCCACCCACCACCACCCCCCCCACCCCACCCACCCCCCCCCCACCCCCCACCCCCACCACACCCCCCCCCCACCCCCACCCCCACCCACCCCCACCACCCCCCCACCACCCCCACCCCACACCCACCCCCCACCACCCACCCCCACCCCCACCCACCAACCCCCCCCACCCCCACCACCCCCCCCCCACCACCCCCACCCCCCCCCCACCCCCCCACCCACCCACCCCCCCCAACCCCCACACCCACCCCCCCCACCCCCCCCACCACCCCCCCACCCCCCACCACCCCACCCCCACCCCCCCACCACCCCACCCCACCCCCCACCCCCCCACCCCACAACCCCCCCCCCACCCCACCCACCACACCCCCACACCCCCCCACCACCACACCCCACCCCCACCCACCCCCCCCACCCACCCCCCACCCCCACACCCCCCACCACCCACCCCACCCCCCACACCCACCCCCACCACACCCCACCCACCCCCCCACCCCCCCCACCAACCCCCACCCCCACCCACCCCCACCCCCCCCACCCCACCCCCCCCCACCCCACCCCCCCACACCACCCCCACCCCCACCCACCCCACCACCCCCCACCCCCACCACCCCACCCCCCCACCCCCCACCCACCCCCCCCCCACCCCCCCACCCCCCCCCACCCACCCCCCCCACCCACCACACCCCCCCCACCACCCCCCCCACCCCACCCACCCCCCCCCACCCCACCCCCCCCCCACCCCCCCACCACCCCCACCCACCCCCCCCCCACCCACCCCCACCCACCCCACCACCCCCCCCCCACCACCCCACCCCACCCACCCCCACCCCCCACACCCCCCCCCCACCCCCCCCAACACCCACCCCACCCCACCCCACCCCCCCCCCACCCCCCCCCACCCCCCACCCCCCCACACCACCCCCCCCACCCCCCCCCCACCCACCCCCCACCCCCCACCCCCCACCCCCCCCCCACCCCCCCACCCCCCCCCCAACCCCCACCCCCCCACCACCCCCCCACCACCCCCCACCACCCACCCCACCCACCCCACCACCCCCCCCCCACCCCCCCACACCCCACCCCCCACCCCACCACCCCCACCCCCCCCCACCCCCCCCCCACCCCCCACCCCCAACCCCCCACCCACCCCCCCCCACCCCACCCCCCCCACACCCCCACCCCCACCACCCCCCCACCCCCACCCCCACCCCCCCCACCCCCCCACCCCACCCCACCCCCCCACACCCCCCCCCACCACCCCCCACACCCCCCACCACCCCACCCCCCCCACCCCCACACCCACCCCCCCCACCCCCACCCACCCCCCCCACCCCACCCACACCCCCCCCCCACCCACCCCCACCCCCACCACCCCCACCCACACCCCCCCCCCACCCCCCCCCCACCACCCCCCCACCCACCCCCCCACCCACCCCCCCACCACCCCCACCCCCCCCCCACCCCCCCCCCACCCCACACCCCCCCACCCCACCACACCCCCACCCCCACCCCCACCCACCCCCACCCACCCCCCCCACCCCCCCACCCCCACCCCCCCCCCACACCCCCACACCCCCCCCCCACCCACCCCACACCCCCCACCACCCCCCCCCACCCACCCCCCACCACCCCCACCCCCACCCCCCCCACCCCCCCCACCCCCCACCCCCCACCCCCCCCACCACCCCCACCACCACCCCCCCCCACCCCCCCCCCACCCACCCCCCCACCCACCCCCCACACCCCACCCCCCCCACCCCCCACCCCCCCCCCACCACCCACCCCCCACCCACCCCCCCACCCCCACCCCCACACCCCCCCCCCACCCACACCCCCCCCCCACCCCCACCCCCCACCACCCCCCCCACCACCCCCCCCACCCCCCCCACCCACCCCCACCCCCCACCCCACCACCCACCCCCCCACCCCACCCCACCCCCCCCACCCCCACCCCCACCCCCCCCCCACCCACCCCCCACCCCCCCACCCCCACCCACCCCCCACCCCCCCCACCCACCCCACCCCCCACCCCCCACCCACCCACCCCCCCCACCCCCACCCCCCACCCCCCCCCACCCACACCCCCCCCCCACCCCCCCCCACCCCACCCACACCCCCCCCCCACCCCCCCACCCCCCACCCCCCCCACCCCCCCCACCCCACCAACCCCCCCCCCACCCCCCCCACCCCCCCACCCCCACCCACCCCCACCCCCCCCACCCCCCCCACCCACCACCCACCACCCCCCACCCCCCCCACCCCCCCCCCACACACCCCACCCCCCCCACCCCCACCCACCCACCCCCCCACCCCCCCCACCCCCCCCCCACCCCACCCCACCCACCCCACCCCCCACCCCACCCCCACACCCCCCCCACACCCCCCCCACCCCCCCCCACCCCACCCCCCCCCCACCCCCCCCCACCCCCACCCCCCACACCCCCCCCACCCCCCCCACCCCCCCCACCCCCCCCACCCCACCCACCCCCCCCACCCCACCCCCCCACCCCACCCACCCACCCCCCCCCCACCCCACCCCCCACCACACCCCCCCCACCCCCACCCACCCCCCCCACCCCCCCCCACACCCCCCCACCCCCACCCACCCCCCCACCCCCCCCCCACACCCCACCCCCCACCCCACCACCCCCACCCCCCCCCCAACCCCCACCACCCACACACACCCCCCCCCACCACCCCACCCCACCCCCCCCCCACCCCCACCCCCCCCCCACCCCCCCCACCCCCCCCCCACCCCCCCCACCCCCCCCACCCCCACCCCCCACCCCCCCCACCCCCCCCACCCACCACACCCACCCCCCACCACCCCCCCCACCCCCCCCCACCCACCCCACCCCCCCCACCCCACCCCCCCCACCCCCCACCCCCCCCCCACCACCCCCCCACCCACCCCCCACCCCCACCCAACACCCCACCCACCCACCCCCCCCACCCCCACCCCCCCCCCACACCCCCCACCACCCCCACCCACCCCCCACCCCCCAACACCCACCCCCCCCACCACCCCCACCCCCACCCACCCCCACAACCCCCACCCCACCCCCACCCCCACACCCCCCCCCCACCACCCCCCCCACCACCCCACACCCCCACCCCCCCCCACCCCCACACCCACACCCCACACCCCACCCCCCCCCCACCCCACCCCCCCCACCCCCCACCCCCCACCCCCACCACCACCCCCACCCCCCCCCCACCCCCCCCACCCCCCACCACCCCCCCCACCCACCCACCCCACCCCCCCACCACCCCCACCCCCCACACCACCCCCCACCCCCCCCACCCCACCCCCCCACCCCCCCCACCCCCCCACCCCACCCACCCCCCACACCCACCCCCCCCCACCACCCCCCACACCCCCACCCCCCACCACCCCCCCCACCACCCCCCCCCCACCCCACCACCCACCCCCCCCACCCCACCACCACACCCCCCACCCCCCCACCCCCCCCCCACCCCCCACCCCACCCCCACCCCACCCCCCCCCCACCCCCCCCCACCCACCCCCCACCACCCCCACCCCCACCCCCCCACCCCACCCCACCCCCCCACCACCACCCCCCACCCCCCACCCACCCCACCCCCCACCACCCCCCCCACCCACCCCCACCCCCCACCACCCCCCCCACCCCACCCCCCCCACCCCCCCCCACCACACCCCCCCCCACCCCCACCCCCCCACCCCCCCCCACCCCACACCCACACCCCCACCCCCCACCCCACCCCCACCCCCCACCACCCCCACCCCCCCACACCCCCCCCACACCCCCACCCCCCCCCCACCCACCCCCCCCACCCCCCCCACCCCCCCACACCCCCCACCCACCCACACCACCCCCCCCCACCCCCACCCCCCACCCCACCCCACCCCCCACCCCCCCCCCACCCCCCACCCCACCCCCCCCACCCCCACACCCACCCCCCCCCCACCCCCCCACCCCCCCACCCCCCCCACCCCCCCCCACCCCCACCCCCACCCCCCCACCCACCCCCCCACCCCCCCCACCACCCCCCCCCACAACCCCCCCACCCCACCCCCCCCCCCCTCCCCCAACCCCCCACCCCCCCAACCCCCACACAACCTAACCCCCCCCCGCCACCCCACCACCCCCACCCCACCCCCCACCCCCCCCCCCAACACCCCCCCCCACAACACACCCCCCAACACCCCCCCACCCCCCCTCCCCCCCCACACCCCCCCACACCCCACCCCCACCAATACCCCCACACCCCACACCAACCCCCCCCCACACACCCCCCCCACAACCAACCCCCCCCACCCCACCCCCCCCCCTCCTCCCCCAACCCCCACCCATCCCCCCCTCCCCCACCCCAACCCACCCCCTCCCCCCCCCACACCAAACACCCACACCACACCCCACCCCACACCCCCCCGCCCACCCCCCCACCCACCCAACCCCCCAACTCAACTCCCCCACACCACCCCCCCCCCCTCCCCCACACCCACCCACCCCCCACCCACACCCCCTCATCACTCCCAACCAGCAAATCGATTAAAGTGAGTTTTTCACAAGGTGTCTAAGTTATGGAAGCGCCAAATTGTTATCCCATATAGCTCTCATCCTTTTATAACTCCCCTCCATTTCCTTCCTTACCCTTCTTTCCTTATCCTACTCCCGCCTCCTTCTTTCTTTCTTTTCAACACTCCGTTAAACCTTTCTCTCCTTCACTTCCTCCTCTTTTTCTCCCTTCTCCTCCTCACATAATATCAGTCTATCCCCTCTCTCTCTTGTACTTCCCGGCTCTCGTTTACTGCATATACTCGCTCTTATTGATATTGAATTCCCCTTGAAACAAAACACCAACAAAAACCCTTCCATACATCTTGCACCCCATTCATATTTCTATCCACATTTTTCGTGTTATTCTCAACCTCTAGTCACTTACTTCTTGTTACTATATCGTGCGCTCTTTCGCTTACTCTCATTATTATCTTTTCGTTTATCCTTCTCCTTTCTCTCTTCTTAAACCTCCTTTCTTCTCTCCTTCTTACCTTCTCGATCTCCATACTTTATTCCGTTTGGGCCTTCCTTACAGCGTTGGGCTTTTCCCTTAAATTCTTGCGCTCTCCCCTCTGGCTATTTACCATACCTTGGTTGTTTGTTTGCTTTTTTTTTTTGTGGCCGCATAGCATAAAACAATGCGGTTTATTGGCCAATTAAAAACCAAAAAAAACACATTCTTAACAACCCATCTATTACTTTAAACTAACACAACCCCATCGGCTACCCTTCCCCCACCCCCCCCCCCCCTCTCCCAACAAAACCCCGGACGTTTAATCTCTTTAGCCCCCCGACGCGCCTAAATTATTATTAAAACATACCTTTACATAAATTTTTCACTATATGTATTTCTACAATTACTATTATCGACCACCATACTCAAATACTAAACTACTAGCCTTAAATATCCCCTCAAAAACTTCCATTCTTTTCAACTTAATTTGAATTATATTTCTATCAGCAAAAGCAGAGCAAAGATCAACCAAAGAGGAACAATTCCATAATATTAAATATAAATACTCAAAAGAAGATATTCTAAAATATACACCAAAAAAAATATTACTAAAAAATAAATACACCCACAATCACCACCCATACTAAAATTTACCCACACCCAAACACAAAAAACAAAAACAAACAAAAAAAACATGAAATAAAAAAAAACAAAAAAAAAAAAAAACAAAAAAAAAAACAACAAAACAAAACAAAAAAAAAATAAAAACACAACAACACGCACCATAACAATCAACAAAACACCAACAACACAAAACCACAACCAATAAAAAAAAAAAAAAAAAAAAAAAATAACATAACAAAAAAAAAAACAAAAAAACACATAAAAACAAAAAAACACCAAAAATAAACAACAAAAATAAAACAAAAACAAAAAACAACAAAAAAAAAAAATAAACCAAAAAATAAAAAAAAAAAAAACAAATAACAAACATAACTAAACAAACACAATAAACACTAATACAAAAAACTATATAAACAATCGCCCAACAAAGCAGAACCCAACCCTAATAAAACAACAAAACAAGACTTTCATATTATACTATTCCCCCGCGACGAGGAGAGTGACGTATTTGGCGCGACTTACGTATCATCTAGGGATAGATAGGCGCCACTCCCATCCCCGAGCTTTACACACGTATTCCGCCCCCCCTCCCACCAGACAATCCCTCCCCAACGCGCCCGCCATCACATCTTTTACTAAATCAACCCCGCGCAATCACGCTCAATAAAAACTGCCCATTACCCCTCCCTACCACCGATCAACAACCCCCTCCCCCGCGCGTGTGCTGGACTAAACAATATCTATACCATCTCTTTTAATTCGCCACAAGAATACTAGTTCTACACTATATTTACGCTTGATCCCAACTATTTGATATCCGACCACTCATTCCCACGCACCACCCTCCTCAGCCTGCCTTAGCCAACAACACACTAACAACACCAACACACCCGTTCCCCGTCACTATTATCGTTCACAACCCCCCGGCCCCACCGCCGCCGTTCTCTAATCCCACAACTTGCCCCAAACACGTCATGCCAACATACAAATAAAAACAAAACCACCCCCATAACCACAACCATCATACACAGAACAACAGTATCGAACTTACCACCACTCACAACCTACCAAATAACACCAACCCCAAACCTCACCATAACCAAAACACCCAGTACCCCGTAAAACCCCCCACCCCCCCCTCGCCCTCCTTAAAAACACAACACTAAAAACACTACAACACACATACCATATAAAACAAAAAACAACAAAACACAACAAAAACCAAACTCAAAACCACAAATCAAAAAAAACATAATAAAAAAAAACATAAAAAAAAAATAAAAAAAAAAAAAAATACACACAAAAAATAAAAACACAAAATAAATACCTAACAAGCAATAAAAACAACATCAAAATAAACAAAAAAAACAAAAAAACAAAAAAACAAAAAAAAAAAACAAAAAAATATTATAAATTAAAAAATAAAATAATAAAGAAAAACACCCGACAAACAAAAGAAAACAAAAATCCACCCTCCACAACCAACCCAAACAACACAAAAAACAAACCGACTCCCTAAACTACCACCACCCTCCCCCCCCAACAACCACACCTACACAATCAAATCACTAACACTAACAACAGCAAAAGGCCCTCCACCCACTCCAACACACACACACCCTACCAACGACTCCACCAAAACAAACCTAAGAGCACCACCACACGCTCACCAACTAACACCCACATCCCAAACCTCCGCTAAAAACACACAACCCCCCACTCCAAACCAAAACACACACTCACAACAAAAACAAAACCCCACTACCAATCCACCCTCCACACCCCAACAACCCCCCAACATACCCAAAAACAACCTAACAAAAATACAAGACACCAACTCCAAAACAAAAAACATAAAATCAAACAACAACCCCACCACCACCCTCAATCCACACCAACTCCCACAAACCCCCAACCTCACAAAACCAACTAACCCAAAAAAACCATAAAAAAAACAACACACAACACAACAACCCCACCTCCCTACTCTACCACACCCACCCCACCCCACCCCCCCATCACCCCAAACACCCCCACTCCATACCACCTCCCCCCCCCCTACCCCCCCCCCCCCCCCAACCCCCCCCCCCGCACCCCCCAAACCCCCCCACCCCCCCCCCCCACCCCCCCCTCTCCCCACCCCACCCACACACACCCCCCCCACCCCCCCCCATCATCTCCCCACTCCCCCCCCCCCCCCCCCCCCCCCCCCCTCCTCCCGCCCCCCCCCCCCCCCCAACCCCCCCCACCCCCCCCCTACGACCTCCACTCACACCCCTCCCCCCCCCCCATCTCCCACCCCCAACCCCCCACCCAACCCCCCCCCCCCCCCCCCCCCCACCCCCACCCACCCCCAATACCCCCCTTCACACCATCTCAAAGCAACGTACAAGGGCCCCCCTCCGCCACCCCCAAAAAAATCACCAACCAATACCCCACGGCACGCTCCCATCACATCCACCACAACACAATCCCCCTCCCACATATACAACCAGAAACAACCCATCCTAGATCGAAGACAAAGTCCAAATGCCCAACCCGCAAAAACATAATAACAATAGATAAAAAAGAAATAAAAAAATGTCACCAGTCCAAAAACAGAGAACTTCACTGCAAACTAAGAAACTGAAGCTAAAAAATCTTAACAAGAATTTAAAATACACTACATTCTAAATATTTAAAATAATATTTGTTTTGAATATTTTTATAGTCTATATAGAAATGGGTAAAATTAAAATAAAACAAAACATATGATTGCCAATTACAATTACAAGTCAACGAATAAATTAATCTGTTTATTATTAGTTTTAATGTTGTTGTTTTTTATCGAATGCCACTGAAAAATTAACTTTATTTGTTAATATTAATATTAATATATGATTAATTATCAATGTAACAACAACAAAAATACAACAATTTTTTTAAACAATACATTTTAAAAAGTATAAACTGTTTAAGATGTTATGCAAACAAGGTATGTAAGAGCCTGGCAAGGGATCGTAAAACAATAAATTCATTTGCATGACATCTTTCTACTTATCTATAAGCCTGATTGCAGTCTCACCCATATTTTAAACTGTTAAATCATAAAATTAAATTTTAATTTTTAAAAAACTAAATTAGCAATAACTAAATTTAAATTCATTTACTTCATATTGAAATAAATTTTTTGTACATAATAGCTAAAGATATCTCCTAATATTATTATATTTTTATCTTATTAAATACTCTAGTGATGAGTCAGTGATGAGTGTCTTAACAAAGACTTTTAAAAAAGCACACATTTTGAAGGAAAACACCATACTGAAAAAAGTGATTATGAGTGCTTTAAAAAATTAATAACTTTTGAGCTAATTGAGCTAGAAAGTTTATCTTTATGTGTATTTTTTTTTCATTTACTGGCTCTGTTTTACATTTTTTAAAATAATTTAAAATTTTTACCCAAGTGCCTAAAATTGTCAAATTGAAAATTATTAGGCTATATTTACTAATTTTTTTAAGGTTTAAAAGTAATTATTAATACTTGGGTCACATAAGACATTAGTTGGAGTACAGACTGAGAGCTACAGGCATTAGTAGTGTGAGCATTAAAGGTCAACTTTACTGATTTATAAATTTTTTAAAAAATATAAGAGCATCCTATAAATAAAAATGCTACCTTAAGCAACATGGTCAAACACTTGATTCAAAATGATGACTCGTTTATTTGATCATTTGGGTCAAATTTTGTGTTTTAGTTTTGTTGATAATTAACTATTGTTGTGTATGCTGTTGTATTTGTTTAAAGACATATGATTAAGTAAAGTGCACCAGGATTGGAAAATAGCTAACATAACTCCTCTCTTTATATACAGATCTGTATCACTTACTACTATTACCTGTAAATTACAAGAACACATAATATATAGAAGAATAGTTTCTTATTTCTTCTTATCTATACAGACGCTCCTTCTATGCAGAAGATAGTTGCGTCCACAGACCATGACAGATGATCTGTTGGCAAGTGATGCAGCGTTCACAGGCCACGGCTTTGTGGGTTCCACGCATTACCCAGCCGCCTAACTACGTGTAGTGTTAGGTACCCATTCGGAGCGGGGTGACTCAGGGACGCCCTAGGCACCGGGAACAAACCCTTGCCTTCACACGGATTCGAACCCGTGACCATCGGTACGACAGTCCAGTGCGCTGACACTCGACCACCGCGTCTCCTAGACAGACATAATACATCAAAACAACTTTAGGAAAAACAGATCATGTGACACACAATTAATAGGTCTAATAGATGATCTGTCAAAAGGCTTAGATAATAATAATATACTAGCGTATCACCCGTCAAAAATGACGGAAGTTTTCAGCTGAAATCTATTTATTTTGAAAAAATGAACTTTTTTTAGGGCGCCTACGGCGCCGACCTTTTTCAAAAGCTCAACTAACTTGTCCTTGTTTTTTTATTTTATAATTAATCATCATCAAATCCTCTTTTTACATTGTTCCCTTTTCCCAAATTAAAATATGAGCTAAAACAATGACGTCATATAATATTTTTTTACAGTGCATCTTTAATTTGCACACCTTTTGATGCATTGGTGCAGTAATTTGGTGCGCTGCTTTCTAAAATTAGTAGCGTCACGGACAGACACTACAGACGTGACAGAGATTGCAAATTATGTATATTGATAAGTTACAATATTACAAAACTTTCTAAAAAAACTTAAATACTTTAGCATCTCTGGTACCATATCTCATTGGATTCTAGATTTACATTAAGTTAATGAGCATAATATGATAATTAATTAATCTAAATCATCAACTATAATGTTTAAGGCACCACAAGAAACTGTCCTAGGCCCTCTGCTCTTCCTAATTTATATTATTTAACAAAAAAATCTCACTAGGAACAAAAGTTAGGTTATTTGCTGATGATTATATAATCTATTGAACAATTAAATCAGAACAAGATCGCCAAATCTTACAAAAAGACTAATGGTGGTATGTCATCCACCCACAAAAGAGTAACAAAGAAAATGAAAGAAAGAAATGCAAATTATTTCATTAATGGAAAACAACTGAAGCAAACTAAAGATGCAAAATACTTAGGAGTAATAATAAATGAGAAATTATCAATGGAATACCCTTGTCTATTAAGTAATTAAAAAATTCAACAAAACCTTTGGCTTTATTCAGATAATCTTTTACAGGCGTAATAAGAATATAAATTATAAAACTGAAATGTACCTTAACATGGTCGAAACTGTACAGTACTATAATATGTACAGACACACAATAAATTGTTGCATAATTCGGGCATAGAATGGGTGGCCTAGTCAAACCAGGAACACCAAGACACTATCAACATTTAAAATTCTAACAAAAATGCCATGAATAATTGTAGGACACAATAATCTTCTGCATAAAAGGAGCATCTGTAAGAAATAAGCAACACCACAAAACCTTTAAAAATGTTACTCTTTTTTTTGGATATACTGAAATTGACAGCTCATATAAATCTCTGGTGTTTGATTTTTAACAGGAAAATGACAAAGCGTAGAAAATTGACCAGTAAGGCAACACCTCCCAAATCATATAATAAAAGGAGCTCCAGAGTGAAAGTAGAAAAGCCAAGAGAACAGATGTTAAGAGTAAATTCGTCAAGAGGGAAGGCGTCAAAAGTGGATCCAACGGTATTTCTTGATTAAGTATAGGCCTAGGCATAAATAAAATTGACACGATTTTTTTTAATGTTTGCAAAGATTTATCAAATGCTTTTCATTTAAATTTAAGCCCCTCACTCCCTCACCCCAAAAAATTCAATTTTAAAACATGTCATCCCCACCCATGACAAATCTCAGTTTATTATGTAAATTTTAATTTAAAATCAACTTACATGTAGTATGTTTTTAATGCCAACAATAATCGTATTGCTAAAATATTACAACTATTTCAAAAATTTGACAAAAGTAAAATGTGTATAGTTTATAATTCTCTATTAGACACTGTCATCGTTGCATGAAAAAGTTTAGTCTTCATTCTTCAACATGATTATCATTTTTTTATTTGTTAACTGTATATAATATTATTTCTTGCATAAAGTGTAGAACGCAATCTTCTTTATAGAAAAATTGTCTGTAATATATCGATAAAGCCTTTAAGTTCACGTGGTGTGGGTGTAAGTTTAAGTAGTCTCTATAATTAATGTTGTGAATTAAATGCAGTTTGTTTAAAGTAAAAGGATAGAAATAGAACTCTAGTTTTATAGATTTTCTTTGTTTAAAATTAATGTAAAATGAACTATATTTAAGTGTAAACTAAACTTTCAGTTGGCACGACCTTTAAAGGATTTTTTAAAATTGCTTTATTTTAGTGATGACTAGTGCAGTCTGTATTTCTTTATAAATATATGATTTGTTGAGGTATTTTCCCTGATAAGTCGTACTAAGAACCAATAAGCCTCTCTATAAGTGTATGTAAACTATGTATCACATTTTAAAATAAAGGCGTTTTATTGTGACATGAAAGGCGCTTAAGGACTGATTTGGCACACCAAAAAAATAACACAGGGTAATATTAATACAGAATTTAATTTTTGGTTACCCGATCCAGGTTACGTAGGACCAGTCTTCATCTAAGGACTCATGGGCGCACGCAGAAAATTTTCTAGGGAGGGGGGGCAAAAAATTTTCGAGTGATTTTTTCCCCATAATTCTTAGCGCTATACGCAGATTTTTGGCCGGTCGCGTGACTATTAATTAAAATTCTATACAGATCAGTACTACTTGTCGTTTATTAATATTGTGATAAAATATACACGTACACCTTTTACTTATGTGGAAGTGTCAGGATCATATAACCCCGACAATTAAAAGCTTCTGATATAAGATATTTTTAAACTTCATAAATTCACATGCTTCTGTGGTCCAACGGTTGCGCGCAGGACTTTTTAACTCAAAGAAACAGGTAATCGATCGAATTTCGTTTGAAGACTTAGGTTTTTTCTTCTAAAGTTCTTTTAATTTTATTATTTTTCTTTTTTTCTATTTTCTTTCTTTGCAATTTCTTTTGTAACTACTTTCTATTATCTATAATTTATAATCATGAGTTATTGTAAGTACGGCATTATCTTATCTTATCTGTTTACAGACGCTCCTTCTATACAGAAGATTATTGCGTCCTACGCTTATCTATGGTTTGTGTTTAGTCCTGCATTTTTATTAGAGATTTAAATGTTGATAAAGTGTTGGTTTTCCTGGATTCTTCAGGCAACCCATTCCACGCCCGAATTCCGGACGGGAAGATGGAAAACTTGTATGTGTTTGTTCTTGCATACTGAAAGTGTTGACAGTGAGGGGATGAATCCGCGTGCTTGAGGGGTCAAGCAGGGGCGAATTAAGACTGCACGGGGCCCCTGACTGCAATTCAAAATGGAGCCCTATCGAGCCAGCGTCCCTTTAAATAAAATGATTGCTAGCAGCTAATATAAGACTGTCACACTTTCGAACAAAAATTTGGTTTTTTTATTTACAAAATAATTAAAATTTAATATAAAACACCGTGACGTCACACATGGCTGGACCCCCCCTCCCTCCTGTCACAAATTGTCACACTTTCTTACACCCCCTCCCCCCTCTGGAGCGTGACGTACTTTATGGACGGCCCCTATACAGTTAATACAGTTTATTTATGATCGTTACTAACGCCGTTGTAAACAACTCCGTCTGTTATTGGTCACGTCCTATAACTAACTCCCTCAGTCTGGAGGCCACGCCTTTGTCCAGTCCCCGGTCTACATTACGTCAGTATTTAATGTCAATCATGATGATTGAATCATCTTGTACCACCACCCCCCGAGATTAAGACGGGGGTTGGGTGGGGTACCATGACCCGCTCTGGTCTCTTTGATGTTAGCCCCTGGTCTGGTTTTGTACAATCGCAATCATTTCCCCTGGTCAGTGCTTCACACGGCTGACCTTTAGATAACAGAGTCTACATTTAGCACCTCTGAGCATCTGTACGCGGTTTGGTCTATTCAGGATTCATCTTATCCAAGCTACCGCAAGGGGCATTTCACACATCTTGGTCAGTACTGAACAGACTACCACTACCAGTCCTGGCCAGAAAGAGGAATCTTTGATCTAAAGACCCTTTAACCGCCCTAATTCTCTACAATATTGAAAATATAAAAATAATTACCCAGTAAAACGAGATCAGCACCAGCTTAGTTACTTTCTCTTTATTTTCTCTTTACAATTTTTTTTTATCCATAAATCCAGGGGGGGGGCAAGCGCCCCCCCTTGCCCCCCCCCTGCGGGCGCCCATGT
The DNA here is from genome assembly GCA_944989445.1 of Ampullaceana balthica. NCBI lineage: Eukaryota > Metazoa > Mollusca > Gastropoda > Lymnaeidae > Ampullaceana > Ampullaceana balthica. The sequence goes on along the minus strand of CALYLW010002299.1, from coordinate 81,665 downwards.
AAGGACTGGTTAACCTTGTTGACTATTAACAACTTTAGTGCTAAAAGTACTAAAAGCCATGGGCGTAGGGAAGGGGGGCATTTGCCCCCCCCCCTACATTTGAGAATAAAAATGTCATAAAAATGTCATAAAGTTGTTACAATAAAACTGAACTAAAGTTTCCTGAAAGTTTATTACATGGAAGACAGTTTACATTTATCAAACATAAAAAAGAATTATATCTGCAAGTATAACTGATTACATTACTGATTGTTCTAAATATTCCAGTTGTTTAACAATATCTGTAACATTTTCAGCAAAAATCCGCAAGCTTTTATATTTATGTGACCATCTAGTTTCACATAGCAAAGGAACATTTAGAATAAGTTTTCTTTGCTGATTACTTTCTCGGAAAAACACTATAATTGACTTAATTGTTCCTATTGTGTTTCGTACAACATTCACATTATTTAAATCGTTCACAACAAGATTTAGTTTATGTGAACTGCAATGTACAAATGCTGCTTTTGGGTATTTTTTTTCGAATTATTGCTTGGACTCCTCCTTCTTTACCTGCCATAGTAGAACATCCGTAGTATCCTTGACCAACAAGCTTTGTCATATTTAATCAAAATTCTAATGAATTAGTAATGATGGTGTTGGTTAAACCTTCAGCTGTTCTATTGACAATTGGAATATATCCCATGAATTCTTCTGTGACATCATTTTCCCATTTTGTTCTTTGACAAATCTAACACCAAGTGACATCTGCTCAATGCCTGAAATTTCATTTGTCTCGTCGGCAAGTATAGAAAATGCAACTGAATTATTTGCTTCACGAACAATGTCTTCACGCAAGAGAGACCCAACAAATTTCGATTATAGTGTTTTGCGTAGTTGCCGAGATACACTCAGCGGTTACCCGTCAAAACGGCCCCAGACAAAACGGCCCCGACATAACGGCCCCGGTCAAAACGGCCCCAGACAAATTGTTAACATTTTTTAACAAAAACATTAATTTTTTTTTGCATTTTAAGCTTTCGTCAACTTTTTCACCCTAAAAAAAGTGGTAAAATTGTAAAATTATTTCTTGTGATGTAATTATATTGTTTCTTGTCAACAAACAACCGTTATTGGTACCATTTCGCGTAAAGGCTATTAAATTCACTTTTGTGGTGTTATTATTATTGTTTATTGTTAGCTAAACCTGAAACTGAATAGGTGAGTAAAAATACGAATATATTTGATTGTAAATTTTACTATTAGTCCAGGGCCGTTTTGTCGGGGCCGTTATGTCGGAGCCCAATTGTCGGGGCCGTTTTGTCCGGGGCCGTTTTGTCGGTGAACCATACTCAGCACTACAAGAACCAATTGACAAACGATTACCAAGAACTTCATCTCCAGATTCAACACGAAACTCTAACAGTTCATGAAAATTACCAGAATTTGATTCTGTTCCACGAAGTGCTAAAACATGCATGCAGCAAAATAGGATTGTAGAAATGATGGGACCCAGTTCGTTGCGATTTTCTTGAATTTAGTCATCTAAATGATGAGTCCAACTGCTCATCTATAGAAACTGCTTTGGCTTCCAATAAAGCAAATAAAATTGCTTGCATCTTCATGAGAGCCTTTGTGCCATAATGTGCTTTGCAGGTTGCTACGTGCATCTTCGTTGAAATTTATATATTTTGTACATGGTTTGATGACAAATACCCACTGAACTCATAGAATTACTTTTTGCAGAAACAACACGCAATATTTGCAAAAGGCACCTATTAACATTTGCGAGTATACAATCCACGGTGAATAGTCTGATAACCACGCATATCTAAAAACTAAAAACTCTGTTTCCCTCACTGTCAGCTCTAAAATCATAATTTTTATCAAGGGTCTAACAATCACGAATCAGCTGCAATTTCAACTTATTTGAAAGGTCGTATGTCCAGACATACCTTCAATATCCAATTTAGGAAATGAATAAGTGTCAGCGACAATCAAATTAGGAACAGTTGCTTCAGTTGTGTCTGGCTGTTTAAGGTTTACTGTTGTCCTCAATGCCAATGATAAGTCAGATGCTGCAGACGCCCCAAAATCTACTAATAACGGCATTTCGGAATCCCGCGATTGGTCTACTTTTCGATTTTTTTTAAGCCTGTAAAAAAATTTCTGATATGCATCCTTGGTAATCCTGCAGTTTCTACACGTATATTATTTCACAGCAAAATTCAATTTTCTCGTGAGAATTTAAGTTTTTATTTTATTAAATGCATTAATAAATGTTGTATTTTAGCTATTACAGCACTAATTTGTAAGTCCTATTAATTTCGAAGGCTTTATTCGACCCTTATTTTATACTGAACTTGAATTTAATTGAAAATTGTACCTGTATGGCATTGTCAGTTAAAATAAAAAATTGGGTTTTTTTTGCCCCCCCCCTGGAAAAATTCCTAGCGACGCCCATGCTAAAAGCATTCTTTTTTTTTACATTTTTATATTAAGTAACATTTTACAAAGCAAAAGATTGTTCATAATGATATGTAATATGTAAATATGTTATTTTTATTATCCTCGGGGCTACAGATCTAACTATGAAACAGAAGAAAGTGCGACATCGTTGAAACAACCGACAGACGAGGACTACATGCAAGAAATGGAAACTTCTGAGGGAACCAGTAGGTCAGATCAGATGACGAACCCGACAAGTCTTATCAGAGAGTTAATGACTGAGAACAAAAAAATTGTAACTTCAAATAAAAAAATTCAAGTACTAACACTAAAGATCAGCCAATTAGTTGGCTAATAAGAAGTTTTACTTCTTAACTAATTTTTTTATGAAATACTGTAATTAAAATATCTACTAAGTGCCTAGGAATCTATAAAGACGTGTAAGAATAAAATAATCTCTTTTTTGTATATCGGGATAAATATAATTATATACTGAGATCCATTTACTGTTATATTATAAGTGAAAGTATAATTTAAATTTGTAACTACAATACTTATATATCAATGATCATAAAACTTTTAAAGAATAACTACAACTTCCTCATTGAGCTATGACATCTTTCTGGTAAAGTGTAGTCAAGTTACATGATTAAGATGTTAAAAGTACAAGCTAGGAAGAAACCATCCATGCAAAGGCTAATGTTTTGGGTGGGCTAGCAAATAACTATGCCTACTGGAAAACCAACTTGACAATCCACCTGGGACGTTTTATGATTCTCAGTTTTAGCAGTTTATTTTTTTTTAAACAAAATGCTTTGTCCTGTTTTATTGCTTGATTCTCTGTATCTGTTATGTAAATATATTCTAGTTTCGTGTTTAATTTAAAATTGTTATTCTGTTTTAAATTTCAATATGTTAAAGATGGTATTCATATAAATAAAGTCACCTAATTGTTTTTTTTTGGTGAGGTTTAAATCTCTGAGATGTGAGAGTGAAAAGCCTGAGTACCATGACAAATCAAAGTTAATTATGTAAATTGTAATTGAAAATTAACTTAATATGTTTTTAATGCTAACAATAATAGTATTCTCCATTCAAAATATTGCATTCATGGAGAAGAACTGACCCAGACTAGAGATGCAGGGTGCTTGGGGGTCTTAGTGAGTGAGAGACTGTCATGGAGTCCCCATGTCAATGAGGTTATTAAAAAATCGAACAAAACCTTGGGCTTTATAGAAAGGAACTTTAACAAATGTGGTAGAGATATAGAACTAAAATGCTGCCTCACTTTGGTGAGACCTGCACTAGAATATGCATCTTCTGTATGGGACCCATCCACCAAAGAAAACATTGATAAACTAGAACAAATTCAAAAAGAGCTGCCAGATTCATTACTGGAGAATATTCGAAACTGACAAGAGTAACACCATTAGTTAAATCATTAAACCTTGAAACACTAGAGGATAGAAGAACCAAGAGCAAAGTAGTAATCATACATAAAGCAATTAATTCTAATTTAGAAATACAACACAAAGATAACTTAATACAACCCTCAGATAGACATATGGATAAAAACACCTTTCTTATTCCGTATGCAAGAACAAACACATACAAGTTTTCCTTCTTCCCGTCCGGAATTCGGGCGTGGAATGGGTTGCCTGAAGAATCCAGGAAAACCAACACTTTATCAACATTTAAATCTCTAATAAAAATGCAGGACTAAACACAAACCATAGATAAGCGTAGGACGCAATAATTTTCTGTATAGAAGGAGCGTCTGTAAACAGATAAGATAAGATAAGATATTGCTAAAATATTGCCTCTATTTCAAAAGTTTGATAAAAGTAAAATGTGTATAGTTTATAATACTGTGGAGAACCTGCGTCCTCGTGTGTGCCTAACACTCTAATCTCACTCCATTCTTAGTTACTAGTCACACTTGTCTTCTCATAATCAAACAGCAAACTCCAAGACTGCATGAACACTTATGATTACTTTATTGCTTCATTCATTGACTCCAACATACACTCTAATCTAACTTCACATAGGTAAAGACAAACTGTCCTAAGTCAATTCTACTATCCATGTCTATCATCTACAGTCTACCAACTCCTCTCTCCTCCCCAGTCTCTTTTCTCTCCTCCTGAGTGCGTCCCCTCTAATACCCCTGAGACTCCGCCCCTAAAATTCCATTGTCCGAAGTCATCAGTCAATCATCTAGGGGGGGGGGCGTAACCGTCTTTAGTGAACCCCTACCACTTGTCTACCCTGCATTTAACCCTAACATTCTTGGCTGGCCCCATACGCGTCTCCAACGAGTTTCTGATTGGTTAAAAGTTACTTAGTTTATGCTAATCTACAAACTTTCCCACTAAGTTATTTAGGTCGCTGAAATACAATATTGTTTCTACCCCGACTTAGACCATGGGTCACTCATAGGACAACTCCCCCACCCCTCTTTGGGTTATTCCACTGTCTTGCCCCCAAAGTTGAAATACAATCCCTGTGAGATAGCCGTAGACCTGTCCCCTGGGTAACCTGTCCCAATCGCCCGTACGCGGTTCTCTACACTATCTCCTGCTTACAAGAACATGTCGTCCTCGACATGACGTAACATCTCGGCATATGTTTGTCTTAAGTTGGCTTCGAGTGACTAAGACCCTCTGGCAAAACAATTCAAAACAAATACACCGAGACGCTCTTGTGTTACCGCCACCACCACATTACCTCTTCACCAATCCTAAAATTACTCCCTGAAATCTGAGCTGTGTCAAACCTTCAAACCTCTATTCGTCTTATCAGTCAAGTCTCGTTGTTAACATGTAAATTCAATCAAAGATCATTGAAATCAACATTTTAAAACATAGGTATGGAAAACTTTACAAAATTGACATGTAAAAACTAAAAACACATAATTGATAACATTTCGTACACTTCTCAAAATACATCCGCATTTTACAAATAATGCATGAAACACATAATTGACAAAGTTACATAAGCGTCTCAACCAACTTCAAATTCATCATTTTCCTACAACCATATTCATGATGAAATTAAACCGACATTGGAAAAATCAGATAATAGCATCTGACAAAGAACAAACATAGTCATTTCATTATAAAGTAATAAAATTAGACAACCACGCAAATAGTCATTTCATCATCGTGGGTTAAAACATAAAACAAACAAGCACAAATAGTCAATTCATCATCATTGTTCATGGACTAGCAATACACAAACAAAACACAATTGGTCAATTCATCATCATCAAATAATAGCATAAGACGGCAAAACATATTCAATCAATTCATCAGTCTCAAAATTCCAGTAATAGGCAGTACCAGCATTACACACTACCAAAAAATCATCTCATCAATCTGTAAGAGATAAGAAAGCACAACACAATAATAAATCATTTCATAATTATCAAAATCATGTAACTCGCCTTAGTTGGCTTAAAGCGCATAACCATAGTTACCTTGACCCATAGAAAATCATAGAAATTATGTAATGAGACAAAAAAAGTACTGTCAATGTTAAAGAAAAACAATAAGGAAAAAAAATGCACATGGTAATGAAAAATAATCTTTCTACTTAACTTTTGTACATCATAAACACAATTCATAAAACATTCCCCCAGAGCAATGCTAATAAAAACACAACTTCATAAAGTTGTACCTCATTACTTCATCAGCAGAAGTGCATCTATTTCAAAGATTCAATCTGCTAATTATACCTTCCAAATTTGACAGACAAAAAAAAATATCAACCAACAAAATGTGTCTCAATCTGTACAACGTTAATTCATAATAATAAATCAAAATTTTGACACCCAAGAAAATGAACCACAAAATGTTTAAATTCAAGCATGTTACGCATTTCGACAGATGAATTACATTACGAACAAAAAAAATCTTGGTACATCATGAACATAATTGATAGAACAAATCAATAAACCCTGCTGTAATCAGAACTGAAATAAAACAAAACTAAGACAGGCGAACTCTTGGGAGCTAGGTAGTTGTCCCCATTAATTTATCTCCGAGACAATTAGTTCCGTAAAATCCAATTAGAAACAATGTCTCGCACGTCAATTGAGTCTGTGCACCACGCGTGTGTCACAATTTTTCATCTGACACTGTGATGATGTCTCCAAGTTCAAAAACGTATTCCACCACAGGCCGACTGAGACATTTCTCAGGCAACGCAGATTACCACAGAAAGGTGAATATGCTGCAATAGTTCCCGCACAAACATTACGTCATGAGAGATGTATCCCGTGCTGACATGGCTGTGTGTTCTGTACACACAGGTAACATCAGAAGATGGACATCCCAGTCCTTTTGATTTCTACATCGAAAGCTGACCTCATTTTAATCCGTACAGAATTTAAACGTTCCGCCTGACCATTCACGGCAGGGTGAAAAGATGAGATTCATGACTTGGTTGAAGTATAACAGATTCATGACTGGTTTAAATAATTTGATCCTTGATCAGGATGCAACTCAAAGCGGAGCCCGAAAATAGAGAAAACATTTCTTACCAACGTAGCAGCTGTAGTTTAGGCAGAAAAATCTGGAAGTGCGTCATAATTGTAAGCGTCCATGACTTGAGAATGTATCCCTTTATCAGTCACTGGCCGCAAGCCAATAAAATCAGTACTCACTCATTGTTAAATAGATCCCGTTAGAACTGACCGAATCTTTGACGACTGTTCGCATGTGAACGTTTCATGCGCTGACAGGTACACTTCTAAAATTGGCAATAGAAGGTGCCCAGTTAGAGTTCCCGCTGTACGTTGAATCGATCTTTTGCCTCCATCGTTGTAAATCTGTTTTCAGGACTCAGCATACTGGTAGGTGAACTTGGCGAATTCACTACATGTTGTTCAAGGCTACTTCTTCTCGGTTACCATCTCTTCAGAGGCGCTGCAAGATTCAATCCCACCGCTATGCCACCATTGTGGAGAACCTGCGTCCTCGTGTGTGCCTAACACTCTAATCTCACTCCATTCTTAGTTACTAGTCACACTTGTCTTCTCATAATCAAACAGCAAACTCCAAGACTGCATGAACACTTATGATTACTTTATTGCTTCATTCATTGACTCCAACATACACTCTAATCTAACTTCACATAGGTAAAGACAAACTGTCCTAAGTCAATTCTACTATCCATGTCTATCATCTACAGTCTACCAACTCCTCTCTCCTCCCCAGTCTCTCTTCTCTCCTCCTGAGTGCGTCCCCTCTAATACCCCTGAGACTCCGCCCCTAAAATTCCATTGTCCGAAGTCATCAGTCAATCATCTAGGGGGGGGTGCGTAACCGTCTTTAGTGAACCCCTACCACTTGTCTACCCTGCATTTAACCCTAACATTCTTGGCTGGCCCCATACGCGTCTCCAACGAGTTTCTGATTGGTTAAAAGTTACTTAGTTTATGCTAATCTACAAACTTTCCCACTAAGTTATTTAGGTCGCTGAAATACAATATTGTTTCTACCCCGACTTAGACCATGGGTCACTCATAGGACAACTCCCCCACCCCTCTTTGGGTTATTCCACTGTCTTGCCCCCAAAGTTGAAATACAATCCCTGTGAGATAGCCGTAGACCTGTCCCCTGGGTAACCTGTCCCAATCGCCCGTACGCGGTTCTCTACAATACTCTATTACATGCTGTCATCGTTGCATGAAAAAGTTAGTCTTCTTTCTTCAACATAAAATTATATAGTATTTTAATTAAATCTTTAAATACCAATTTATCTGGTTTTAATAAGTAGTTATTTTCATTTAAAATATTAAATAAATTTCACTCAAAACCGTAGTTCATCATTTATGTTAAGAAAAAAAAGCCTACTTCTTTTTCTAAACAATACATATAAAAATATACAGTATACTTAAAACAGAAAAATCTAGAATTCCTGTCATTCGCAGTTCAATGGTCTTGATGTATGTTAAGTTAGTTAGTTCTTTGGCAGTTCAATTTCAATAGCTTTTCTTTAACTTTAACCATGCAAAGCCTGTAAATTATTAAAACTGTAACAGTTATTTTAATCTAACTTACATACTCATTTGTCAGCTTCAGACCTTTTAAAGTGTTAAATATTTAAAACCTCACTAGCACAGCATTTTTATAATGCAAATTTTTTTTTAATGCAAATTCTACCTATTAACTTTATTTTAACATTCAAATAAATTTTAATTTACAAAATAAATCATCTAGAAGAATCAGATTATATCTGCAAGAAAGATTGAGTCCACATTTTTAATTTAAGAAAAATGTCCTGGCCTCTTTTTTTAAACTGAAGATGAATTAAATCTCACAAGAAAACATAATAGTCATTGCTCATTAAAATAATCAGACTGAAACAAGCTTCCAAAAAGTATTGGTGTCCATTGCCTCGGACTAGAGCCTCAGAAAAATATCAGACATGGATTTACCACACAAACCAATAAAACAGGAATTGGGTTCCATGGTTTAACTCTCAAAGTCAAAAGGCTCAAAAAATTTAACCACATTCCAATTTGTATCATGGGTGTAGTGTCATTTTGAAGCTACATAAGTATTATACATCAATTTAAAGCAGTGTTGTCCATCCGAAAATCGTTCACGGCACACTAAACTGGTAAAAAATTTGCGCGGAACACCTCACAAAAAAACAAGAAATCAGTGTTTATTCAAAAGACGTTTCATAATTAATGAGATACTTGATGTCGTCGGCTTCCGCAAAATGCTCTTTAATTTGATTGTCCAAATCTGTCGAAATGTCAGCTATCCGACGTCCCATCTTCTGGTGAGACAGTGGAATCTTATTTATTTTTTCAACAGCGTCGGGTCCCAACTAGGCCTGTCAATATTGTTGAAAAATGCTGCCCGGGTACCCATCCAAATTTCGAACGGGTACACCTGGTTACCCGATCAAAACATCGCATGATTTTCCCAGTCATGACCGCTATACAAAGCTACCTAGCCACCTTCCATGCACCTCATTTCACACAGTAGCTACACGGTCGGCCTTTTAGGGGCCGTACATAAATGATGTCAAGCGATTTTGGCCGATTTTTAACCCCCCCCCCACGTCACAGGTTGTAACAAAAACTTATAGCCCCCTCCAATACGACGTCACAAAGCCTTACGCCCCCCCCCCATAAAAGACGTACTTCCTGTTTGAAAATGAGCATAGGTCAACTTTATTGTCATTTAATTTTGTATTTAATGTGAAGTTGAACTCTAAAAATCGCTACACGCTTAAATCCATGTAAAACGTCATTCAATAAATTGTAAGCAATCAAATATTTCAGGGGAACTTTTATTTAAAATTGCGCGTTTTGATGTGACGTCACATTTATTATTAAACACATCCCACCCCTCGTCACTCCTCCCCTAGGTGTGTAACGTCATTTATTGACGGGCCCTTATCCATCTTACACTGTTAGTAATAGTAACTAATTTATTGACTTTAAAAACTTACAAATTGTGGTGTATTATTAAAAACAGTTTTTGGGCAAGGCATACGTTGTAATGAACACACGAAACACAATCGAATGGAAGGAGGAGGAGGGGGTAGATAAACAACATCACCAATCGTAAACCCAATGTCGGCGTATATCAAAGATCAAAGTTAGTGTCAAAGCAGGGGTGTTTTTATCAACAACAACAAACACCGCCTCTTTCATGTCTATACAATCCATCCTTAGTTTCGGCAGTGGAGTTTTGTTTTCCTTGTAATATTCATTCAAAGAACCAAAACCTTCTTGTGTTTGCGATTTCTGTTTCATTTTCAGATAAAAAAGATGTATCAAAATACATGTTGGTTTGTCGAGACCGTTTTGTATTTCCCGTTGACAGATAGTTCTACTTAGATGTACTTCACAGCATAAATTTGAAACAAAAATTTTCATTTGATAAATTGTTTCGCGAGCCGTAAATTAAACACAAAAAAGCCGCATGGGAGCCGATTTTTTGTTAATATCGACATTGAAGCCACATTTTCACGGATACCTGGGCGGAATTTTACTACCCGGGTAATCTAATGGCAAGGGGTACCCGGGTCCCGGGTACCCGTTGACAGGCCTAGTCACAACTCCATAGTCTCAACTGCGATTCTTAAAGACGGCAATATGATTGTCTCAGCGTCCAAATGAGATTTCTTTTGTTTGACCAAAAGATTCGCAATTTTATAGCTTGCTAACTGAGCTTTGACAGGAATTGAGGAACATTTCTTCGTTTATTTTTAATTGCTGCTCTAAGTTGGACCGAATGGATGCGAAATAAATTTTCGGCTTGTCTTTCAATCCTGGATGATTTGAGTTCAGATGCCGCTTCAGTTTACTGGGGTTCATGGACTCGTTGAACAATGCCATGTTACAATTAGTCAAAACGGAAGAGAGGGATCATTTGCACATTGTATGAAACCATACTCAAGATATTCCTCGTGATATTTCCGTTTGGTAACATTCTTCTTGGATTTCGCAGCTCTCTCTCCATTTTGATGCTCGCTGAAATCCTTCTGGCTTCTCTTCAAAAACGTATCCATAGTCGTCTGTTATTAAAAGTTTTTAAAAAAGCAAACAGCAGGAAAGGGTTTTATTTACTTACAACAGATATTTATTCCCAATGGAGGAGAGAAATTTTGTAGCTTTCAAGAGATTCTCACAAACAGAACAATACAAACATGAAACGTTTTTATTCAATTCTTTTTCGGTTAAGGAAATTTTTTTTACAAAACTTGAAGGTTCGAAAAGCCTAGCAATTTATGTTATTTTTTAAATCTTTCGCGGCACACTAAAATTTTCTCGCGGCACACTAGTGTGCCGCGGCACACCGGTTGGACAACACTGATTTAAAGATATTTGAATGCTCTTTAATTTAAAATACTTTTATATTTTTAAATAGAATAGTTGGATACTTTTTAAATTTTGTTTAAACAAAATTCAAAGAAAAACATTTCAATTTTTCAAAGAAAGAAAAATATACATGCTTCCAAGTATGGAAATAAAAGTGTTATTTTATTTTTATTATCATAAATTAAATATTACAACTAAGGTTCAAATTTAAAGTGAAAAGATTCGTAATTTAAAAAGGTTAAACATTTTTTAATAAAGATACGTTTCCAGGAAATCTCGGCCAAAAAAATGCTAAAACTAAAATTCATTTTGTTAATATAATTAATATAACTTTTTTTAATAAGGAAAAAAAAACATTGTAAATAAAATTATCTCTAAAAATGTTACTAAAGTGAATTAAGTGTATAAGCTTTGCAGAATAACTATTTGTGCGTGGAATTATTTCTTTACATCATAATCTAGATTATAAGTAAGCATACTAGTGTAAATGACGGAAGTTTTCAAAATAAATACACATCCGATTAAAAAATAATGTAATTCAGAACTTTCATTAATTTATTTTATTCATTTATTTCCATATTTATCAATTTTATGTGGACGTTCGAAAAGAGTTTGTTTTGTTTTTTTGTGCAGTAATTTGGTGCGCTGCTTTCTAAAATTAGTAGCGTCACGGACAGACAGACGTAGGCAGAGGCGTCACTAGGTTTGGTGTCACCCGGGGCGGTAGCTCATGGTGTCACCCCCTCACGACTTAACCCATAGAACTCCTCCGAGTTTTCCAGTGCCAAATAACGGGAACATACAGAATTTTACATTTTGGTGTCACCCCCCTGATGGTGTCACCCGGGACGGTCCACCCCCACCGCACCCCCTCCCCAGTGACGCCACTGGACGTAGGGTTGCCAGATGTCCGGTATTATCGTTATTTGTCCAGTTAAAAAATTGAAGCAATACCGGACATGCATGTGTCCGGTATTTTCAATTTTCTTTAATTCAATACAGAAGTAGGCTTTTTAAAGCAATCTTAAAATCTTATGATTATAGAATCGACCATTTGACCTAATTACGCATCGAAATTTGCAAATTTGTATTGTAATAAAAAAAAATACACCCAATGTCTTTTATTATATAAATAAGAAAACCCCGTAAAAAACCAAGTTTATGTACGAGAAGTAATTAAAAGAATGTTCATTATAATACGCAGCGCCAGACCATCCAGAAATACAAAATTGCAGTTGTGTCGTAAAACATGTTTAATATAATGCGCACCGATCAGGAATATGTTTATAAAAAGAGCTGTCAATAAAATACGCACCTTATTGCGCGACAGAAAGGTTGTTCAATATAATACGCACCGCGACGCTCTATCTAAAAAAATAGCATGATACTAGGAATAAATAAAATAATCTAAAAAATCAATAATTTAATTACGGTACATGCGATCGATCTGAAATTTTGATACATTGTTTTTATTATCGGTACGAAACTGCCTGCAAAATTTCAGCTCGCTAGCTTACGAGCAAGTGGGTTAAAAATCGCTCAAAAGTTTTGGCGACAAGGGCGGGCGGTCGGTCGGTCGGGCGGCCGCAGACACCACGAGTTAATATAAAGAATTTAATGAAACACGTAAAGAATTAAACGTTAATCCATTCTGGCATTACTAAACAATTTTAAACGCCTCACCGACTGATGAACGTAATCGGATGTGCGTTGAATCTGTGAGAAGTGAACTCTGTGTGTTTTTTAATATACCGTACTAGACGCCCCGCGGCGTAGCATACGCCGCAGACCTGCTCATGGACAGTGCACAGAAAGTGGAGAAATAACGGACACAAACTACAGCACGAAGAAATCAAAACAACGCGAGTGAACGTCGGTTTGGACTGCCAACTCATTGTTGGTTTCTAGACGTTGGCAGGAGAAATTCGGTACACCCCTAACTTCTATGAAGTCAGCTATAAAACGATAATCGGTTTAAAATCAGAGTTACATAATCGATAATCGGTTTTAAAAAACAACAGAAAACAACAACACGCAATTAACAACCCTAAACATGACTAACCCTCGCTAGGGTCGGCCAATCACAGTTTATGTTTAAGGGATGGTCGTATTAAATGGGAGGCGGGTAACAACAACCTCAGTGTGCTTGTCTCCATGCTTACTCGCTATTTTTTACTTACTTTGTGCTGCTTTTTGTGTCTGTACTCTCACCCACCCCCATCCGTTCTTTGCACTGTCTATTATGAGCAAGTCTGTGCGTATGCTACGCCGCGGGTCTCTCCTGAATTCCTTCTTTTCATTCAATGACAGTCGTTTGCCCAAACCCGATCCCATTTTGACAAATGTGTCTTTCAGGAAGTCTTCACCCGTAACTAAATCAGCTAGTGTTGGCAATAAAGGGGTAAAAGAACGGGATGGTCGTATTAAATGGGAGGCGGGTAACAACAACCTCAGTGTGCTTGTCTCCATGCTTTCTCGCTATTTTTTAAATCCTTTATATTAACTCGTGGTGTCTGCGGCCGCCCGACCGACCGACCGCCCGCGCCTTGTCGCCAAAACTTTTGAGCGATTTTTAACCCACTTGCTCGTAAGCTAGCGAGCTGAAATTTTGCAGGCAGTTTTCGTACCGATGATAAAAACAATGTATCAAAATTTCAGATCGATCGCATGTACCGTAATTAAATTATTGATTTTTTAGATTATTTTATTTATTCCTATGTATCATGCTATTTTTTTGTAGATAGAGCGTCGCGGTGCGTATTATATTGAACAACCTTTCTGTCGCGCAATAAGGTGCGTATTTTATTGACAGCTCTTTTTATAAACATATTCCTGATCGGTGCGCATTATATTAAACATGTTTTACGACACAACTGCAATTTTGTATTTCTGGATGGTCTGGCGCTGCGTATTATAATGAACATTCTTTTAATTACTTCTCGTACATAAAGGATTTATAGTCAAAAACTTGGTTTTTTACTGGTTTTTCTTAATACTTACTTTGTGCTGCTTTTTGTGTCTGTACTCTCACCCACCCCCCATCCGTTCTTTACACTGTCTATTATGAGCAAGTCTGTGCGTATGCTACGCCGCGGGTCACTCGTGAATTCCTTCTTTTCATTCAATCACAGTCGTTTGCCCAAACCCATCCTATTTTGACAAATGTGTCTTTCAGGAAGTCTTCACCCGTAACTAAATCAGCTAGTGTTGGCAATAAAGGGGTAAAAGAACGGGCAAAAACAGACATTTTTAAAAATTAAAAAAAAACAATGTTTTCGCTGGGGCTTGAATAGGACCATCGACAATGAGGCGGACGTGATAACCAGTACACTACGAATTTCACATTTACTGTGAAGGACCAATGCCAGTGAACGCAAGTGCATTGTTGCCACCCACTCCCATCCCTCCCCCACCCCCATTTTTTTTCATTTCATCCCACTTGTTGCCTCGCAGTTTCCGACCACGAAGAGAATTATATATATAGATACCTGCACAGAATTTAAGGAGGCAATTTCCAAGAACGCGAAATTATTGAAAGCAGCCGAGTCTAGTGATAAATATAAAGTCAATTAGCCTTTTATTATTTCAAAATGCTGATGATTATTGTGCAGTGTAGTGATAGTAATGTACTTAGTCAAATTCTTCAAAAAGACAAAAATAGAAATTTCGAACTTAAATAATAGTTAGGAGATGTTTAAAAGCCCCAAACATGAACAAAAAATTATTTTTAGTGACATAATCTTGCTATTAGAATAGCAGATTTGCAAAACCTAATGGACCGCTTTGCCAAGGCTTTCAGTGACTTCGGCCTAACCATCAGCCTCAAAAAGTCTGTCGTGATGGCCCAGGATGCTGATTCACCCAACATCACCATCAATGGTTGCAAACTTGAGGCCGTGGAACACTTTACATACCTTGGCTCCAATATCACCAACAACCTGTCCCTTGATTCCGACCTAGACATAAGGATCGGCAAGGCCTCCACAACTCTGGCCAGGCTCTCAAAAAGAGTCTGGAACAACAAAAAGCTGACCATCAGAACCATAATTGCTGTGTACCGTGCATTTGTGCTAAAACAAACCCTCCTTTATGCCAGTGAATCCTGGACCCTTTACTCCAGACAAGAAAGGAGATTGAGTGCTTTCCACATGCGCTGTATCTGCGCATCCTGGGTAATCGCCTGGCAGGACCATGTCACCAACAATGAGGTGCTACAACAGGCAAAAATACAAAGTATGACAACTCTTCTCCGCCAGCGTCGGCTCAGATGGTTGGGACATGTGCGCAGATTGGAGGATGGCAGAATCCCAAAGGACATCCTCGTTCTGAGCTAGCCAAAGGAAAGAGGACTACAGGCCGGCCTCACCTCCATTACAAAGATGTCTGCAAGAGAGACCTCAAAGCTATTGGCATTGACATAAATAGTTGGGAGGAACTCGCTGGGGACAGGTACAAATGGAGACAGGCGTTGACTGCTGGGCTAGAAGCAGGAGAAAGAAACCTGCAACAGGTCGCAGACGTAAATCGCCTTATAAGAGGAAAAGGAGAGCAAATCAGCCCAACCACAAATACTACCTTTCAGTGTCAGAAGTGCAAGAAAGGCTGCCATTCGCGAGTGGGCTTGTACAGCCACAGCAGAAGCTGGAAAGCCATGCGCGCAAATTCCACAGGAGCACAGAAAATTCCGTCGTCTTACGAGACATAAGGAAGCCAACAATCTTGCTATGTTTTTATATTTGCAATACTGTAATTTTCTCCAGAAAACATGGCATTTTCAGACATATTACCAGACAGAAGAAAAACAATATTATTATTTTATTATATTATTGCATTCATAATCATGCCATATTTTGAAAATATAGTAATTTAATGCAAGGATGTTTAATGAGATTCCGATCTTATTCTATATTTAATATACGAATGTTGCAACGCATCATTTTTATCTTGATTTGATCATATGAATATTAATAACATTTACAGACTACAGCACTTTTTTAATTCACACAGTTCACTAAACCTATTCAATGATCCCAAAACCGCAAATTATTCATGTTGCTATTTGGCTTTTTGTGCCATCGACAGTCGACACTAGTGTCCGGTATTTTTTAGATAACCAACTAGCAACGCTAGACAGACGGAACAGACAGACGTGACTATATATTGAAAATTATGTATATTGATGTTTTGTATTGCTGAACAATGGGGTCATGCTATATGAAATTCTTGTCAACGATTTCTATCTTTATAAAAACACAAATATGTATCACATTCACAAACAACACATATGACATATGTTTTGACTCTTTAGCCAAGAATTGGTAACATAATTTTTTTATAAATCTGTTAGCCCGATACTCTGGTTGCAGAAACTGGCATATCATCATAAAGTCCTATGTTACCTAACTCTTTAGTCTTTAGTTAACTCTTCTGTAAATTCTAGCTGACTATAAGTTACTGGTCTTCTAAGTTTTTCTATATCTGGATTGATTTGTCTAAATCAGTGGTTCCCAAACTTTTTTGACCCACGGACCCCTTTTATAGTCAAAACTTCCCCACGGACCCCCAAGTGAAAAAACTTTATAAATGCATAGTAAAAAAATTACAAAAGCAACATTTTGATGAATTTATTGAAATTATCACTTTTGTTAAAATAAAATTGAAAACAATTGTTTTATTTTTATGATGAAGTTCGTAACGCCACTGAATCTTTGTTCTAGTCAAAAATTCTGTACAAAAACCTATAATTCAGGACCTAAAATTGGGCTGTACAATAACCTATAATGCAGGACCTAAAATTGGGCTGTACAATAACCTATAATTCAGGACCTAAAATTGGGCTGTACGATAACATATAATGCAGGACCTAAAATCGGGCTGTACAGTAACCTATAATACAGGACCTAAAATTGGATTGTACAATAACCTATAATTCAGGCCATAAAATTGGGCTGTACAATAACCTATAATTCAGGACCTAAAATTGGGCTGTACAATAACCTATAATGCAGGACCTAAAATTGGGCTGTACAATAACCTATAATACAGGACCTAAAATTGGATTGTACAATAACCTATCATACAGGACCTAAAATTGGGCTGTACAATAATCTATAATGCAGGACCTAAAAGTTGGCTGTACAATAACCTATTATACATAACCTAAAATCGGGCTGTACAATAACCTATAATACAGAACCTAAAATTGGGCTGTACAATAACATATAATACAGGACCTAAATTTGGAGTGTACAATAACCTATAATGCAGAACCTAAAATTTGGCTGTACAATAACCTATAATACAGGACCTAAAATTGGATTGTACAATAACCTATAATGCAGGACCTAAAATTGGGCTGTACAATAACCTATAATGCATGACCTAAAAGTGTGCTGTACAATAACCTATAATGCAGGATCTAAACGTGGGCTGTACAATAACCCATAATGCATGATATAAAATTGGGATCTGACTTTGTAACCAGAATTTGTGGTATCCTGGTTCAAACATTGGTTTAAGTTCCTCATGTGTGTATAATTCAATAAGCTGCTCCTGTATTATTATGCATTCATCTGTGTTTGTTATCTGAGTTTGTCCATACGCAAAAGGGTTCAACTGCCAGTCGGAAATAAACAATAGATACGAATGCCTACAAATCTTTGGTTCAGTTCTGTGGTCTGCATGAAGAGCCGTTAAGTTCTCACAGTAAGCCTGCAAAACGTTGTCTCTTTTTTGTAATATCGAAAGATTTGGAAACTGAGAACATTCTCCTGTTCCTAAGTTTTGTTTGCACAGAAAAAGGTTTGCAACAAACTCAGATATAACGCTTTTAGTTTTGATTAAATTTAATTTGTTATCTTGTAGTAGGTGTAGTTTCAAATTAGTTTCGGTCAAGTTGGGTAATTAATCATTCATTAAGGATATGTCATTTTTTAGTTAATTGAGTTGCAGATCATTGTCTTTGTTTTCCAGCATTCGGACACTGAATCAAAGACAGCCTAAAATCGATTTAAATATGAACCTGTTGATAACCAGCGTACTTCTGTGTGAATAAGTAATCCATTATAGTCTTCTTCATTTTCCAAACAATATTGAGCAAATAATATCTAATTGAAGGCATTCCTTTTGATTTTATTAACCGCTCTAATGTCATAATGTAGTGATCCATGCAAACTTTCACTAAGATTTTTTGTGAATATTTGATGTCGATTTAATGACTCAATTTACTGAAAATACATTTGGTACTGTATGTTTTAAGTATGCCAGAATGTCAAGAGTATTTCTTTAAGTTCAAAGATTTTTTAATTCAGTAAATAACGTTTCACCTTTCGTATCTGTTTACAAACATTTAGCCATACTTCAACACTGTATTGTCGGCATTGTTTCTTCGGCTCACTCAGTGCTGGATTTACCTATTTGCTAAACAAGCTATAATTTAGGGCCCCTGCCTTCTTGGGGGCCCCTGGAATTTTATTTTCATGTATGTCACTGATATAGAATATCTAGACTTCAAAATGGCCTTAAATAGCTTAAGGCCCCATCAAGTTTAAATAGAGCCTTGGGCTCACTCATTCTCTTATCTGTTGTAACAAACCAATGTTTAGAATTATTAACGTTTTCAATGGAATTCTACAGTAAAGCCCTATTGAAAACTATATTTGATGATAGGATACAATTTAGATAAATATAAATTCCCAACACATCGAAAATACACAACCTTGCAACCCTCGTAGATTGAAGTTAAAAACTTGAATTTTTCTACTTACAGGAATTCGGCATTTCTTCTGCATCAAACTTGCCCGTCAACAAACCAAGTATTTTGACTGGTTATAGATGTGGGAATTACAGTAATTCTACTACTTTTTCGAAGTAAAACAACATTGTATCCATGAATGATAGTATCTAAGATATCTGGTATACAACGCTATAAAGAATTATCAATATATTATTATTTAATTAGTAGAAAAGGCATTCACAGACTATTTTATTTTTTATTATTTATTTTAATTTCCATAATAATAAAAATGTATCACAGTTTTATTATTTAATATTCAACCTTGCGCGGACCCCCTGACGTTGTTCAGGGACCCCCAAATCAATTTTAATTTTCCACGGACCCCCTGAAGGGTACCGGGGACCCCTGGGGGTCCGTACGGACCACTTTGGGAACCACTGGTCTAAATCCTTCAGATAAACTGAAAGAGTTGACTCGTGCTGTATCCAGAACATTGAAACAAAAGTGTCTTCCAGTATGTGTTTCTTTTTTTATCACATTACATTTATATTGATAGATAAGTGGATCACTTTTATCTACCCCACCCATTTATTTATTGTTATCTCTGAAAATATTTGGTTGACTAAATTCTCTACTTACATTGATCCTTCTTTTTGCAAACGTATGGCCATTTGCATTGTGTCAATTAAACATAAGTGATACTGTCTTATTGCAATTGAACAATAAGTAGCTGAAACTAACTCACTTATACTTTAATATCATTGTTTGCACTTTGTTTTTAAATACATATACAGTGTTCTTACTTTGCATAACTGGTCACTTTTATTTTCAGTATGATTATCTGAAACTGTCATGAAACTCATGAATCTGTCCCTTGTCATAAATTATTGTCATTTTTCATGTCCATTGTTTTGGGATTTGCTTGACCACAGTCTAGTAATATTAATATTAGGAGCTTGAAAAAGTCCTGCATACATAAAGCAAAAATTCAACTTTAGTTTTTCCTCCGCATCGATTTTGGGCTAATCTTAATTTTCATTAAATTGTATTTTTTTGCTTCTACGAACTCAATGTCTAAGTATTGAATTATTGGGTCATTTTTTTATCTGCATCTATTTCGGATGCCATTTCACCAGCATCAACAAGGGTGGCATTAAATCATTTCACCAGCATCAACAAGGGTGGCATAAAACCATTTATATGCCTAGATAAACTAGATTACATAAAAACTTTATGACCCATATTAAATTACTAACAGGCAATAAATTCGAAAAATCTACCACACAGGGACCGTCCATAAATACGTCACGCTATTTATGACCCCCCCCCTGTCATAAACTGTCACAAATCTCGGGACCCCCCCCCCTTAAAGTCCGTCACACTTTCGATTGTTTAAATTAACACCTAATTAATATATTTAATTTAATACTTAAAATACACTTCACTATTAAACTGTTTAAAATATCAAATTTCCACTTTAAAGTAGGGATGTACCGGATTCAAAATTTTGAAATCCGGCTTAAGTCGGATTTAGGAAGTGAAATCCGGCTTGAGCCAGAGTCAGATTTGTTAAAAGGGACGGATTTCCCGGAGCCATTATGAATATATTTAAATTATTGCTCTACCGGCCAGCCGGATTTATGAAGTGAAATAGTGCCGAAGCCGGATTTGTAAAAATATCCGGATTTGCTGGAGACGAAAACCGGTACACCCCATACTTTGAAGAACTATCAGATTATTAAAATGACTTTAATAGTAGAATAGTTAATTGTCAACAGTTGTCGCTGTCACAGTTATTTAATGAAACAGTAACTCAATCTAGATCGAATTAGAAAACAAAAATTGCAAAAATTAGACTTGACAATTTTATAATACACATCATTTATCTGCTACCTTTTCATTTACAATGGGTGAGGTCACGTTTTAGATAATCTTCCGATTATGCAATCTATTGACACAAGATAAGAAGTAGATTAGCGAAACTTGACCTCACCCAGTGATTAAATAATAAAAAAGGAAACAAAATAATTTGACTATTTAAAAAAAGGACTAGTGTCAACATTATGTGACCAACTCATCTATATATATAATTCTCTACGTCGCCCAAACATGGGGGACACCACGCATGCACGCCGACTCTCTAACCCTCCTCCCACCCCCTTCACCAAAGCGAGTAGGCCTATGTGCAAACGAGCATGACGGATGACCCTCACTGTCTCGAGACCAACAATGGTCCTTGCGTTGAGTTGCATTGTTCCTTCACAGAATAACGTGAGATTACTAGTCCGCCTTGTACGTGGAATGTCCTGTGAAAACGTTGTTTTTTTTAATTGTTAATTTTTAAAAATATATGTTTGTGCCCGTTCTTTTACCCCTTTATTGCCAACATGGCTGACCCTCGCGAGGGTCGGCCAATCACAGTTTATGGTTGGCAAGCTAATGTGGTAAAGGGTGGTGGGCATGTAGATAACCACAGTGCGAATGTCTCGAATATCAAAAAAAAACGACGTTCACTCGCGTTGTTTTGATTTATTCGTGCTTTAGTTTGTGTCCGTTCTTTCTCCGCTGTCTTTACACTCTCCATGAGCAAGTCTGCGGTGTTTGTCTAGTGTGCTATATTGGATCTGTTTATTATGGTACTGTGACTTATGTTTAATTCAAAAATATTTACTGGACCTCATCTTACAACGGTGAAGTTAATTGTTCATCCATAGTTATGACTAACATCAATATTTCACCATCATCGTTTCCTGGACGGATAATTGCAGACAGATCAACTCGTCCTCATCTAGCCACTCAACAGCCTCTGTATGAGCATTTTCTCTTCTGACAATTACTGCCATGGGTTCTCTTTGCCTTCTAGAAGCGATTCTCAACATACGGATGCGTTTCATCTGAGTTGATTATTGAACAGTTTGGGTGGGCACATTCTTTTGAGCCCAAGCTCTGTCCTGCAAGTTTCTTCAACATTGTTTATGAGGCAAAATATAAGGGACATACTTTGCAAATTCAATCAAGTAAGATGGTCTGTAAAGATGGACAATAAAGATCATATGGTTGTACTTTGAAAACTCCTGTTGATCTCGGCATAATGTCATCAAATTTGAGAGTTTGTGCCACAAACAAGTAAGGAAATTTATGAGAATCTGCATCTGCTCTTTCTGAAGCTCTAAGTCCATCAGTTGTTTGGTAGAATGGGATTAGAGGAGGAAAGAATCTCGGGGGTAAAACCTTGAAATACGAGCTTCGTACTTATCTAATCTTATCTTATACAGTCGCTCTTTTTATACAGAAGATTATTGCGTCCTATGGTTATCTATGGTTTGTGTTTAGTCCTGCATTCTTATTAGAGAATTAAATGTTGGTTTTCCTTGTTTCTTGTTCTTGCATACGGAATAAGAAAGGTGTTTTTATCCTTATGTCTATTTGAGGGTTTGTATTAAGTTATCTTTGTGTTGTATTTCTAAATTATAATTAATTGCTTTGTGTAAAATTACAACTTTACTCTTGGTTCTTCTATCCTCTAGTGTTTCAAGGGTTTAATGATTTAACTAATGGTTTATTCTTGTCAGTTTTGAATATTCTCCAGTAATGAGTCTGGCAGCTCTTTTTTGGATTTGTTCTAGTTTATCAATGTTTTCTTTGTTGGATTGGGTCCCATACAGAAGATGCATATTCTAGTACAGGTCTCACCAAGGTGAGATAGCATTTTAGTGTTATATTTCTGTTACATTTGTAAAAAATTTCTTTTTATAAAGCCTAGGGTTTTGTTTGAATTTTTAATAACTTTATTGACATGGGGATTCCATGATCGTTTCTCATTTATTATTACTCCTAAGTATTTTGCATCTGTAGTTTGGGTTAGTTCTTTTCCATGAATGAAATATTTTGAATTTGTTTCTTTTTCTTTGTTACGCTCAATAGTGGAAAGATAAACTCCAGTTAGTTTCCCATATCATCAATTCATCTAAGTCTAAGTCTTTTTGTAAAATTTTGCTGTCT
>CALYLW010002299.1:23-56576 GCA_944989445.1 Ampullaceana balthica | reverse complement strand
TTATAAAATAAATCCTGTTGAAATTAGCACACACTTTAATTGAATGAATTCTCTAAATATTATTTAATCCAGCCTAAAAATCCTATAATATAATAAAAAGCGAGACGTTCAAAAAACCATTCTATATTTTAAATGGAGTATGTGATGACATAATTTTTATTAGCACTTACTGACAAGGCGACACACCCCAGTTAACAGTGAAAACTAGATTGAATCAATTAGAACCATTTAAAAACGCGCCATTAAACTTTTTTGTCTTGCATGAACACCGAACATCAAATATTCTAGATATTTTAACCCTCTTAATGACAGTCCTTCAAGATCATTTACAATGGTAGCCACTAAGTGAATACACTGTTCAATTCTTTCAGAGAGAGGAGCAAAAGAATTTTACATCATTCATCACTTACTTGGCAGCAAAGGTTGAACTCTGAGTGATCAACTTTCATGTTTCCATTGTGCTAGCTCAATTATTGGAACCAATACAGATAGTAAATCCAGAAACTTTATTGACTTACACGTATACTCTCTGATTTTGTTGACCGTCGTTGTTCTTCCTGGCATTTTTTCGATGCTCAGTAGTGGCAGTGATTTGTTTATTAGCACTGTAAATATATAAATTAAGATAAAAAAAATATCGTTGCATTTAAAACGAAAATAATAAAACCCGTCTTTTAGGTGTACATTTATATTTTATAAAGCACTGCATTTCAATTACATATAAAGTAAGAAGATTTTAACCCCATTTATTTCATGTTAGGCTTTTGTAAAGCATTTTAAATTATAAAATTTTGCTTACATCCTGGTAAGTCTGATTATATTTACAAACGCTCTATCCACTGTCACATTTAAACGCAATAACGTCTTCAACCGTAAATTAGCTGGCATTGAAATGTGTCTATATATTTTTTTCCTTTTAAATGATCCCTCTATTTCTAACAACAATTAATTTGCGATGAATTGCTACCGTCATTACTAGAAATATTAGCCAAGTATCTTTTTTTTGTTTTTTGAAATTCACAGAAGATTTTTAAAAAGAACTAAAAACACCAATAAAAGTGTTAGTGTTTTTTATATATGTTTTCATTGCATAGGTTTGAAAACTTAACATCTGCTTTCTTTTTTTAAAATCATGCTCAAACATATAGATTGCAATACCACTAGAAATTTTCAAAGGATCAGGACAAAATGAAACAAATTCCACATATACCAAATATATATACCACAAGGATATACCACAAATTCAAAATAAACCACGTATACAATTCATCCCACATATACCACACGCCTTGCATATACAAATGTACCACATTTCCTGTTTCTATGTTTATGTTGGAGTTTTGTTTATCTTATACTTAAAAATTCAAATTGTAATAGACTTTAATTTAATGAACTTTATGGAGCTTACTCTATGAAATAAAGTCACCATTAACAAGTAAGTCTAACTGTTCATGTACGAACCTCAAATTCCTTTTGTGTTTTAATAGCACACTGTCCATTTTACTTGAGAAACAATGAGACCGTTTATCGTCCATGTGTGCAATTGGAGAGACTTCGCTAGTGAACTCTTTACTTCGCTTGGTGGTGACATTGGCTAAACATTCCTCCAACATCACAGCAGCTGTATAAAGATGAAATTCGAAGGTATCAGAAACTGTAAAACCCTTTAAATTATTACTGTAAGAATTTAGGTCATAATCGTCTGTACATCTGCATCAGACTTTTGGTCAGTATCGTCTGTGCATGCTGTATCGAATTGTTCGTCATAAAAATAGTATATAAAAGATATTTATGGAGGTATAGATTTTTTGTCGGTATAATAATATCATTATAAAATTATTTAGAAGTTTTTACTAGCTTTTTGAAAGTATAATAATTTTAAAATGCTGAATCAGATCTGTCAGAATCATTTGAGGAGTATAATGTATCTTAACAATCTTTAAGTAATCGAAATTTTGAACAAAGCTCGGATTTTATTATGTGAAATTTAAAAAATACTCAAAATCATTCTCACCTCTGACTTTTAAACTTTGTCTGCTGGATACTTTGGGACATTTGACCTTTGAACCATAACTGGTGACAGCTAGAGGCTTAAAGACGTTTTTGTGAACCCTTCGTTTTGTTCCCTTTCTTTTCCTTTTAATAGAAAAATGTTTATCAATCGGAAATGTCTAGGGTTTAAATTTACTAAGTTTATTATTAAATATTGAAATAAATATTGTTTTGGCCTTTCATTATTATTTGTAGAAAATAATATTAAATTACTTAAAATATAAAAAATCAATTCGTCTATTTATTTTTATTTATTTATTTTTTATTTTTGTATATTTTTTTGTCAGCATTTAAAGCTGTATTATAATTCCATTTAAAAACTTACTTAAATTGGTTGGAAAATTTTTGGGTGGTTTCACTCAAGAAAATTTCATCTTGTGACAACAGTCCTGGTGATTGCAGTTTTTCACTCAAAACTTCCATGTCGTTTTCGTCAAATTTCGTTTGTTCCTCAGTATCAAGAGGCAGAGCATTTAACATTTGAAGAGGATCTGCTGACTGAGATGTGCTAATTTTATCTTCGGAAGTATTTTTCTCTGGTCCTGTAGGCGTTTTGCATGACATCACTCCTTGACTAAAAGATTCGTATCCTGTTACAATGTGTTTAGACATACTAGTTTGTTTTTCAAGTATCTTAAGCAATTCACTTTTAAGGTTGGAACTGCGCACCGCTATTTGTCGAGCAGACAAGCCAAATTTTCCAAATACATTAACATCTGCACCTCTGTCTATCAGAGCTTCCACAATCTCTAAATATTCGTATTGTGTAGCTACAATTAATGCGGTGTCTCCATCATTTCTTTTTCATATTTAAATCTGCACCATTGTCTATAAGAACTGTTGAATTGTCTTTTTGTCCCATTGATACAGCTAAAATTATAGCTGTGCTTCCGTCTTTACTTCTTTCATTTATACGCGACCCACTTTCAATTAACTTTTTCACAACTGCTTTATTGTCAATACATGAGCCAGAAGCATACATCAAAGCTGTTAAGCCTTCATTTGATTTCTCATTTACATTAGCTCCCTTTTCTATCAACATTTCTACACCTTTTAAACAACAATTCCTTGAAGCCAACATGAGAGCTGTCATTCCGTTGTTGTCCTTATCTTCAATGTCAGACCCTTTATTTATTAAATCACACATGAGTTGTAATTCTCCATGCGTTGCCACTATCATGAACAAGGTTTTGCCATATTTATCTCTATATTTGAAATCGATTTCTTTATTGAGTAAGGTTTCAACAATTTCTGTAGATTTTGATTGTAAGGGCTTTATCTAAAGCACCATCAATATTTGCTCCATTTTCTATTAACATTTTAGCTATGTCCCTTTTACCCCAGATCAAAGCCGTTTCCAAAATACTGCAGCTTCCTTTGTCTTGGTAATCTATCATTGCTCCTCCATTTATAAGTGTTTTTGCAACATCTTTATATCCATTTCTCACTGCCATGAATAATGGAGGTTCATATGATCCATAGTTGACATCAGCCCCACTTTGAATGAGCATCTTTGCAATAGTGTTGTGTCCTTTCATTGAGGCTATTTGTAATGCTGACATGTTATTATTCTCTGTGTTGTTAATTTTAACACCATACTTTATTAGCATGTCTACAATGTCTGTGTGTCCTTTCGATACAGCCAGTTCTAGTGGCGTATGAATTGAAACTTTGCGTTCTATATCTGCTCCATTCGTAACTAATAAACAGTGGCGTCACTAGGGGGGTGCGGGGGGTGCGGGCCGCCCCGGGTGACACCCATCAGGGGGGTGACACCCAAGCCTAAAGTTTTACTGTATACGATTTTATGTCACAAAAAAAGAATACACATTTTTTCATCTAGAAAGAAATTAAGAAATACAATGAAATACGTTAAACGCGAAATGTTTTTATTAAAATAATATCAGTTAACTTGCAATAATAAAACAGTCCCAAAACACAAACAACATTAAAACAAATTAGGAAAAAAAGAAAAGAAACATTCGCAGCAGAGAGATTTTTAAAACAGGATGAACATGAAAGTGGCAGTGTCTTATGTTTTAAAAGATATAAAGCCATTTGGGCTTTGACACACCGACAGCATGGACGAATCCCACCTAACAACTCCCTCACCCACAGATTTTTATCCCAGCAAAAAATCAAAGGATGGGTTTTCTTTTTTGATGTTTTTCTAGAGGAAAATTAAAATTCAATGTCTTTGAGTTAATATTGTGTTATATATATATATTTATTAATGGCGTGAAAGCATAGATATGCATGTTTATATACAGGTAGTCCGTTTACGACGGTCCTATCCCGACTTACGCTGTATCGGTTTTACGAACACGCCCCCATAAAGAATAATATTACGCGTTATTCCGTATTTTTTAAATATTATCTTTTTAAACGATGGGGTAACGATTTGTTTTCTCTATTTGAAATCAAACATTTATTGAAAAATATGTATAATTATTATTTCAACCTACAACTTTCGTTTGCGACTTTTTCTCAATGCGAAGTTAGCAATAAAGTCAGTAAAGCGATGTAAGCGTACAATGAATTCCTTTTCAATGCTCATTATAGCGAGTATATTCAGTCTTCGTTGTCCCATGCAAATTCTAACTCATTTTTATATTATTTTCAACTTTGGAAAGGATCGCTCTCAGCTGCAGTTTGATGTCATCATTGAGAGATAGAAGCGAAGTGCGATGTGTACATTTTTAAATGACCGTGTGAAATTTAGCTCATTCAAAAGCAGAAAACTTTTTAGCTCTGTGCACGTGTTTTGAGTTTCACATTGTGCTACTTCCTTTTCCGTACTCTGAGCCTGGGGCCTGACAATAACTTTTTAAAGAGTTCTGAAATTTGGACTAATTCTGAAGGTAAGCAGTCTTCGAAATCACTTGAATATTCTTCAATTAACTTGGCTGCTGCCCATCGGATGGCAAAATTGCTGAGCTCAGTTAGGTTTGTAAGAAAGCCAAATTTCTCATGGATGTCTTTAAATGCGCCTAACCGATGTTGTAGGGCTTTAAGAAAGTTTGTCAATGATTACCAGAAATACCTCAACCTTGAATTTTTGTCTAGGGGAGTATACTGTTTTGGTGATGTCCCTTTATCAAACTGACGCTTTCTTTTTTTTGTGTGGATAGCATTGAAGATTGTTTAGTATATTTTTTACCACGAACTTGTCCTTTCCTTTGTCTTCATTGGAAACAAAATAAAGAATGCTGTCTTTTAGAAACTCAATGAGAGACTTCCTTTCTAAAATTGTTTCTCAAATTTCAAGTAAAATAGCGATATCCAGTTGTTCATGTTCTTTTAGAAATCCATCTGCTTCAAGTCGACAGTCACGTGGCTGATTTTCATTTGTTGCTAATTCTTCCAGTGCTGCGATATTCTCATGGTATGAGTTATTAACAGACCTTACAGCATCATGTCATGCTGACCATCTTGTGTCAGACAAGGCTTTGTTAACATGTATCAATTTCATGTGTTTTTGAAGTACCTGCCAACGATGAGTAGATGCAACAAGCCGGGTATAAAGGATTTTGCAGAAGACAAAAAAATCTGACTGCAGCAGGACAACCTGCTGCACTTTTCCTAACCAAATTAAGGGAATGAGCTGTGCACGGCACATAATGAGCAACACTGCACTTCTCATAAAGAATAGCCTGGTTTCCGTTATACTTCCTACTCATATTTGCAGCATTGCCGTATGACTGTCCAAGGCATTTTCAGGGATTCAAACAAACATTTTCCTGCATCTTTATTTACACTATTATAAGTTTGGGGGACATTAAATTATTGGGGGCCCATGGCCTTAGCCCGTTCAGCACCCCCCTTTTAATCCGCCATAGGGGGAGGGGGTCACGCATCTGTGACGATGTGTGACGAGGGGGGAGGTGTGTTAAAAATGTGACGTCACATCAAAAACGCGCAACTTTAAATAAAAGTTGCAATTAAATATTTGATTGTTTACCATTTATTTAATGACGTTTTCAATGGCTTCACGCATGTTACGATATTAGAGTGCAGAATTACCTTCAATACACATTTAAATGGAAAAAACAATTCGCAACATGCTAATTTTTATTTAGAAAATACGTCTTTGGGGTGGGGGGTGTCAAATCTTTGTTACGTCATAGCGTAAAAAAGGGGTGGGGTTCTAAGTTTTTGTGACAAATTATGACGCGGGGGGAGGGTGGGGTAAAATCGGCAACCTGGTGTGACGTCATTTATGGACGGGCCCTTCAGTCGTGAAGGGGTGACACCATGAGCTTCCGCCCCGGGTGACACCGACCCTAGTGACGCCTCTGCTAATAAACAAACCATTTCTTTATTTCCTTTATCCAATGCAAGGTCAAGGGGGCATTTCTTTGTTACTGCGTTAATCGTGTTAACATCAGCACCATGTTCAATTATAAATTCAGCTTCAACGATGAACCCATGTTCAACAGCTTCCATTAGCATGTAGGATTTTAAGTCAAGACCTAAACGTTTCATATCTCTTTCAATGTGTCCCGTTGTATTGCCGATCATTTTGAAAATCTTGAGAGTTTATCAATTGATTATTCTCCCTGAAATTGAGGTGTGTCTATTTATTAACATAATTGAATTGGTAAATAAAAACAGAAGAGCTGCCAGAATCACGAAGAGCATTTGAATTCAATTAAAATCAAATTCACAACTTTGTTTTTCAATTAATTTGTAAGCTTTTATTTAAAAAAGGTTTAACGTTTTCATTAGGACTTGAAGATTTGGTTAATAAACAAGTAATAAAAACTCAAATGAGTATTTAAACGCCATTTCCAAAAAAAGAATTTCACAGTATACTACTAAAGCGAAATCATACTAGAGTCACAACTAGAATGTGTCAATATAATGCTCACCTTGAAACAGTCTAACATTAGCATTCACAGAGCAGGAAAACCCCATTAAACTACCATATATATATTTACCCTCAATTATCACTGACTGACGACTCACTGTGGCCTAACCCTAAGGGACATCACTCTGCTTTTTTTTAAAATTGAAAATATAGACTTAAAAAATCATAAACATTTAGGTTTCCAGATTAACATTAAACACACTCCACACTATTATTAGGGGCCATCCATATATTACGTACGGAAAAAATTCCTATTTTTGTACCCCCCTCACCCCCCCCCGTTGCATCCCATACATTTTCAGGACATGTGTACATAGAAATTCACTCACCCTTGTTTGAAAAAAAATATTTTAATCCGGAGTCAGAAGATTTTTACTCTTTGAAGCCGTCTATAAATGACGTCACACGCCTAAAAAGGGGCGGGGGTGGGGTCATGCATTTGTGACGAGGGGGGGGTGTTTAAGAAATGTGACGTCACATCAAAATGCGTACTAAAATATTTGAAAATGCTGCTTTTTAAAAAAATATATATATATTATTTTTTTTTGGGGGGAGGGGTCAAAGTTTTGGGGCGGTCCATTAATGACATCCCGCGTTTATGGCCGATTTTCATCCCCCTCCCCCCCCCCACGTCACGCGTCGTCACTAAAAGTTTTTTTGTCACTTTTTCGTCTTTTAAGTATTTATTAGTGTAGGCCTGCATTCCAATATCGTAACACATGTGAAGTCATGTAAAAATGTGCTTCTCAAAGAGGTGGTCCGCGGACCGGTGCCGGTCCGTGGGCCATCCGATGCTGGTCCGCAGAAGTTGCCAAGAAAGGACATTTCGCTACCACGTCAGTAGAGGGAAAATAGTTCACCGGTCCCTGGTGCAACGGAAAAAATTCCTGCCTGTCCGCAATACTAAAACGTTTGAGAAGCACTGATGTAAAACACCATGTAACAAATCAAATATGTAAGTGGAAATTTTATTTAAAGATGCGAGTTTTGATGTGACGTCCCATTTCTCTTACACCCCCCTCCCCCACTTCACACATCGTCACAAATATGTAGACACCCCCCCGACCCAAATTTCCCCTAGGTGTGTGAAATCGCCGTCTCGTTGTGTGTTTATAACGGCTAAAGCACCGGTGGGCGAAAGAGAAACTTCATCTAGGCTAAATTTCAAGAAATGGAAATAAAAATCCGACGAATATATTTTGATAATGTGTAAACGTTTGGTCTGAATCGGATGTTAATTACTTCTAAATAATTAAAAGTTCAAAATTTCGTTTGCAATAAATTATAAAACATTATTGCCTATCAGTCTTGACTCAGTTCGGTCTCGACTGCCGTTTGCAGCCAGAGCGGTTAACGTTACTATGCTTAGTATTATGCAAATTAAATTTGTTGTGAGTACGTACACATTCAGTCGAGACACCCCCTCCCCTTCCCCCCCCCCGTACGCATGCATACGCAAAATGCCGTAAATTTAAGACCCCTCCTTGCGTACGTAATATATGGATGGCCCCTTAATTGAACAATTTCATACGGACGCTCGAAAAAGAGTTATTTTTTGGTGCAGTAATTTGGTGCGCTGCTTTCTAAAATTTCTCGCCGTAAAAAGATATTATATGACGTCATTGTTTTTGCTCATATTTTAATTTTGGAAAAGGGAGCGATGTAAAAAGAGGATTTGAGGATTGTTAAAAATAAAATACTTTATGTACATTTCAGGAAGTTTAATATTACGTATTTATCATGCAAGGAAAAGTTAATTGGGCATTTGAAAAAGGTGGGCGCAGTAGGCGCCCTAAAAAAAGTGGGTTTCAACAGCACAACCTAGTCATTCTATATTACATTAAAAGTCATTTCAAATCAATAATTCTAATACTAAACAGAACAATTGCTATCTGCAAATTGCTGTTAAAATTACGAGAGTCGAACCAAAAGAGATTTTTCAAAAATTCATTCTCCAACATTGTTCTAAATATAATTAGTTATCGTTTGGCATCGTTTCAAACAGATAGATCTTATCTTTTCTGTGACAGACGCACCTTCTATACAGAATATCAGTGCGTCCTACGCTTATCTGTGGTTTGTGATTATCCTGCCTTTTTATTAGAGATTTAAATGTTGATAAAGTGTTGGTTTTCCTGGTTTCTTCAGGCAACCGATTCCATGCCCGAATTCCGGACGGGAAGAATGAAAATTTGTATGTGTTTTTTCTTGCATACGGAATAAGAAAGGTGTTTTTATCCTTATGTCTATCTGAGGGTTGTATTAATTTATCTTTGTGTTGTATTTCTAAATTAGAATTAATTGCTTTATGTATGATAAATTAGGGCTGCGGAAATTAACGATTAATTTCTCGATTAATCGTTAAAAATTGTATCGATTAAATATCGATTAAAATAATTTTAATCGATAAAAATTCGATTAAAATTTAAGAAAAATTTATAATATTTTTTTAAAATTTTAGTAATAAATAATTAATTATTAATAATTAATAATAATTTATATATTTTTTTACGTACAAACATCTCACGCGTAATATTAAAATTTATTTTATTAATATATGTGGACCGGCAGCAACTTTTTAAAAAATTGTGGACAGACAGGAACGAAAGCTAGTTAATAAAAAACGTGGTAAACATGGCTGACACTACCAGCGCAGGGAAACAGTTGAAATAACTCAATAAAAAAATGTTTTAAGTCAATTACCTGTTTTTGTTACTTCGCTTGAAATGTTCAGTTTAATGACGTCATAAATTTCTATTTTTGGCTTTAATCGAAATTATCGATTAATTAATCGATAATTTTTCAAAAGTTAACGATTAAATTTAAATTAATCGATAACAGCCCTAGTATGATTACTACTTTACTCTTGGTTCTTCTATCATCTAGTGTTTCAAGGTTTAATGATTTAACTAATGGTGTTATTCTTGTCAGTTTTGAATATTCTCCAGTAATGAATCTGGCAGCTCTTTTTTGAATTTGTTCTAGTTTATCAATGTTTTCTTTGGTGGATGGGTCCCATACAGAAGATGCATATTCTAGTACAGGTCTCACCAAAGTGAGGTAGCATTTTAGTTTTATATCTCTATTACATTTGTAAAGTTTCTTTTTATAAAACCTAAGGTTTTGTTTGAATTTTTTAATAACTTCATTGACATGGGGATTCCATGATAGTTTCTCATTTATTAAGACTCCTAAGTATTTTGCATCTTTAGTTTGGGTCAGTTCTTTTCCATGAATGTAATATTTTGAATTTATTTGTTTCTTTTTCTTTGTTACTCTTAACAGTTGACACTTTTCTGGGTGGAAAGACATACTCCAGTTAGTTTCTCCATTTTATCAATTCATCTAAGTCTTTTTGTAAAATGTTGCTATCTCGTTCTGATTTAATTGGTCGATAGATTATACAATCATCAGCAAATAACCTAACTTTTGTTCCTGTTGAGATTTTTGTTGGGTAAATCATTTATATAAATTAAAAAGAGTAAAAGACCTGCAGTCTCTTTTATTCTACTAGAGAGAATAAAAAAAGTCAATAGACGAAAGGTTCAGAGAAGAGCAAGCAGGCTTCAGACCACATTGGTCATGTATTAACCATATACTCACGCTAAGAACTATCATCGAAGAATCTGTTGAATTTCAATCCCAGCTCATTATTAATTTTGTTGATTTCCAAAAGTGTTCGACAGCCTCCACCGACCTACGCTCTAGAAACTTCTTAATATCTATGGTTTCCCAACTAAATACGTGAACATTATAAAAGCTTTTTATGCAGATACACTTTGCTGTGTGAAAACTGAAGCTGGAAATTCTGACTGGTTCCCAGTCGAAACAGGTGTGAAGCAAGGATGTGTCATGTCACCAATGTTATTTGGAATAGCAATTGATTGGGTCATGCGAAAATGCACAGATGCCGGATTAGGCATCAAATGGATCGAAAACAATACATTGGAAGACCTTGACTTTGCAGATGACCTGGCTCTTGTAAGCTCAACGCATCTGAACACCCAAGAAAAAACGGATCGTCTCCAGCACTTTTCTAATCAAATTGGTCTTCAAATCAACACAACCAAAACAAAAGTCATGGACCTCACCAACCAACCCAATGATATTATACTTAATGACCAAACCATAGAGAAAGTAACCAACTTCACATACTTAGGAAGCAAAATGTCATATGATGGAGATGCAAGATCAGAGATAATGACTCGAATTGCGTTGGCGTCAAGTGCTTTTAACAAACTTACAAATATTTGGAGATCAAAGACACTTAAACAAAACATATAAAACATTAGGCTATTCAACTCTTGCGTAATCCCTGTACTAACATATGGATGCGAAAGCTGGAAATCCACTCAAGCTATAGAAAAGAAATTAGTTGCCTTCGAAAACAAATGCCTCCGAAAAATTTTGAATATAAAATGGAGTGATTTTAAATCAAATGAAACAATAAGAGAAGAAACCAACCAAGAATATGTGTTAACTTTTATATGGAGAATACGTTGGAATTATATCGGTCATGTTCTTCGAATGGACGAGAGAAGACTCCCTAGTCAGGCCTTCATATGGACACCAAAAGGCAAAAGAAAACAAGGAAGACCAAAGGAAACCCTACGTAGAACAATCAAAAGAGAAAGCTCAACCATGGGTCTAAGAAATAATCAGGACCTAATACAATAATTGGCGACGGATCGTCGTAAATGGAAATCCATGACTTCTGACCTATGTGCCGTCTTCGGCCCAAGAGGAATAACTAACTAAGAGATTTAGCACAGCTCCTTGTGGAACTCCTGAGTTAACCTTTAGTGATGCAGATTTATATCCATTAATTATTACAGTTTGCTCACTACCCAAAGGATGTACTGGTTGGTGAAAAATTGACAAAATACTGATATTATTTCGGTTTTTTTTTATATTCCAGGAAATCCAGTAAAGCTTTTCTATAATTTTTTTGGCCCGTGCACATTCTTGGGACCTTCTTAACATATTTGCAACAGACCCGAACCCTCTATCTGGTATGGTTCAGGAGATATTGCTGTTCAAAGCTCGAAAAGACATTTCAAATCTATAAACGCAATTCCCAACGGAAATTACGTTAAACATGACGTTTTCCATTCCATATTTTAAATCAGACGTCGGCGAACTTTTTTGCCCATTAAACTAAAATATAAAAATTTATGTTGACGTTACCCACGAAGGCGCGAGGTTTTGGGGGGAGCGAAAATGAGTCTACTGAGTTTTAGAAGCCTGACAAGTGCCTAAACATAAATCTGAAAGGGAATATCTTTTCTTATCCTATCTATACAGACGCTCCTTCTATGCAGAAGATAATTGCGTCCATAGACCATGACAGATGCTCTGTTGGCAAGTGATGCAGCGTTCACAGGCCACGGCTTTGTGGGTTCCACGCATTACCCATTCGCCTTGTGTTAGGTACTCATTCGGAGCTGGGTGACTCAGGGATGCCTTAGGCCCCGGGAACAAATCATTGCCTTCGCATGGATTCGAACCCGTGACCATCGGTACGCCAGTCGAGCGCGCTGCCAATCGACCACCGCGTCCCCGCAGAATATGAGTAGATATTTTAACTTAAAACGACAAAAAGGATTCATATTTCAAGGGGAATTTATTAAACATATATATACACGTTTACAGTCAAATCTAATGTTTTAATGGTTAATAGCCTAACGCTGGCCATTAAATTATATTGATAATTTGGACATAATGCGAAAAAGTCAGTTAACACAAGATACTTAAAAAAACTAATTGAAATTATAAATTTAATATAAACTAATAGCATAAATTGTTATGGTAAAACACAATTCTTTAAATCTTTTTATTCTTTTAATCCTTTTTATTCTTTAAATTTCTTCTCTGTTAAGTTCTGTGAAAAAAGATGCTGCTTCATTTTTGACACAATTACATCGAAATTAGGCCTCCTCATGTGCAATGTTGAAAGCCTTTGCAGCATTTGACACACAAACATGTGTCAGATCGGCTGTTTGCATATTCAAAACGTATATTATTATTGAATTGAATTTCAAGAAGCACTTTTGTCAAACCTTGAGGCTCATCTGGTAAATCCGAAGTGTCACATCCAAAGGTATCTACAATCAAATCGACATTATACGAATCAATAACTGGAAAGTAAACAGTGAACCGCTCTTCGAGCTTGGTAAGATGTCTGATAACTATATCCTTGATCAGTTCAAATGTTATATTTCCACAATCTTACCAGTACAAGGCCAACTTTGAAATTAATTAATCGTTAATTTCGATTCAAGCAAAAAATTAAAATTTATAATGTCATAAGTAAAATTTATTAAACGTTTTTGTTTAAAATCTAAATAACACTGGAATATCTCCTTCATATGTTATCTTTTAAACAACTACGCCAAAATACAAGTGTGTTGGCATTAGGGGTGTATCGGATTTCTGCTTCAGCTCCTGCAAATACGGACTCCGGCCGGCTCCGTCAAAATTTTACTTTATAAATCTGGCCAAATCCGGCTTGTCGGTGTTGCGATAAAATATATATAAATATAATAGTTCCGTCTCCGGCAAATCTGGAATCCGGCCATTTTTACAAATCTGGCTTCATAAATCCAGCCGAATCTGGCTCCGGTCGAATTTCAATAAATTTGAATCCAGTAACCTCCTCTAGTTGACATTATTTGGTTCAAGTGATGAGCGGGTCTAATTGACAATATAACCAGCCTAGCTGAACAATCATTCACAAGAAACTGAGTTAACTGGTATGGGCAAACGGTCTTGGCAAAGAAATGACATTATCGGATATCGGTGTTCATTGAGTTTTCGCCGTTGTAAAGGGTTAATGGATTCAGGAACTTTCAACTCCATTTTGTAACGCAGTAATTCTGAGAAGAGCTGTCGTCATTTTCTGTCTCTGAGTCAGACTCAATTACTGTCATTAGCATTAATACACTTTTCATTTGGTTTGATTAGTAGGCGAATGGTTAGAACCATGGTAGGCAAACGTTATCAACATTTTGAAGATTCCCGTCAGTCAATAGTTTAAATCCAAAATGTTATTAATCGGCCGATATTTTTTAAAAACGAATTGGTCATTATTTATAGCTTGATTAAATTGTAATTGTATTCCATAGGGGCCCTTCCTTAAATGACGTCACGCAATTTTGTACGATTTTTTACCCCCTCCACCCATCATCACACTTCATAACAAAAAACTCATATCCCCTTTAATATGACGTCACAAATCCTCCAAAAAATAAACAATTTACAAAATACATTTTAAAAAGCCGTATTTTCTAAACTAAAAATTATCATGTTGCAAATATTTTTTTGTCATTAGGGGCTGTCCATAAATGACGTCACGCGATTTTGGTCGATTTTCCCCCCTCACCCCCCTCGTCAAGCGTCGTCACAAAAATTTAGACCACCCCCTCCAAAAATACGTCACAACGCTTTGAATCCCCCCCCCCAAAAAAGAAAAAAAACAACAACAAAAACCCACCTTATTTTCTAATTGATCATAAGTATGTTTCAAATCACTTTTTTGTCATTTAAGTATTTATTTAGTGTAGGTCTGCATTGTAATATCGTAACACACGTGAAGTTATGTAAAAGGTCATAAAATAAATGGTAAGCCAGTGCTTCTCAAACTTTTTCGTATTAGATAACCGGCAGGAATTTTTCCATTTCACCAGATACTGATGCATTCTTTTCCCGTTTTGACGTGATTTTCTCTGTACTGACATGATAGCAAAATGAGCCCCTAGGTGGCTGAAAGCCCTATAAGATTAGATATGAATTCGGCTTGTTTTATATAATAATTTTTTTATAAATTTGTTTAGTTGCCAAAGCATAGCAAGACAGCTAACGAAAAATGCAGCGGTAATGCAAAAACCCTTTGATGTGATTAACCTTCAAGCTGATATTACAAGGATCATTTCATTGTTGATAGACCTAGAATATATAGATACAGGACGATTCCTATAATTGATTATAATTTTATAATGACAGTTTTCCTGCTAAGTATATGCACGTCAAAGGCATTTGATCTAAAATTACCATATTGATATTATGTGCTAGTAGAGGAATATGGCGAACCCCACATTTGTACAGGAAAGTAGGGTCATCTTGTGCGTCGCAAAATACAGTAATTTCTGCAAGTTGAAGACTGAAAAATACTATGACATTAATAAAATATCCAATATTATCATAACTTTTTACTCCGAAGCTCACGAGTTGTTTTTTAAATCCTTTATATTAACTCGTGGTGTCTGCGGCCGCCCGCCCTTGCTTGTCGCCAAAACTTTTGATCGATTTTAACCCACTTGCCCGTAAGCTAGCGAGCTGAAATTTCGCAGGCAGTTTTGTACCGATAATAAAAACAATGTATCAAAATTTCAGATCGATCGCATGTACCGTAATTAAATTATTGATTTTTTAGATTATTTTATTTATTCCTATGTATCATTCTATTTTTTGAGATAGAGCGTCGCGGTGCGTCTTATATTGAACAACCTTTCTGTCGCGCAATAAGGTGCGTATTTTATTGACAACTCTTTTTACAAACATATTCCTGATCAGTGCGCATTATATTAAACATGTTTTACGACGCAACTGGAATTTTGTATTTCTGGATGGTCTGGCGCTGCGTATTGTAATGAACATTCTTTTAGTTACGTCTCGTACATAAAGGATTTATAGTGAAAAACTTGGTTTTTTACGGGTTTTTTACATTTTTTTTCATTATATTAACTCGTGGTGTCTGCTTGAGCCCTTGTTTGCTTGTCGCCAAAACTTTGGATCGATTTTTAACCCACTTCCTCGTAAGCTAGCGAGCTGAAAATTGCAAGCAAGTGTTGTGACAATGATAAAAAACAATGTATCAAAATTTCAGATCGATCGCATGTACTGTAATTAAATTATTGAATTTTTAGATTATTTTATTTATCTCTATGCATCATGTCAAATTTTTGAGATAGAGTGTGGCGGTGCGTATTATATTGAACGACCTTTCCTGTCGCGCAATAAGGTGCGTATTTTATTGACAACACTTTAGAAACATATTCATGATCGGTGCGCATTATATTAAACACGTTTTACGAGACATAACTACATTTTTGTATTTTTGGATGGTCTTGCGCTGCGTATTATAATGAACATTCAATTAGCTACGTCTCGTACATAAAGGATTTATAGTCAAAAACTTGGTTTTTTACGTTTAAAAAAAATGTTTTCTTGTTTTTGTGTTATTTTTTTTTCTTTTGTTTTCACGATTCCAAGTACGTCACACAAGAGTTGTAAATATAATTCCACCAATGGACGAGGCGTGTTTAAATTGTTGCATTCTCTTGTGGGGTTTATAAACTAATGAATAAAACAAACCGAAAAAACAAAGTTTTTGACTACAAATCCCTTATATATGAGACATAATTAACAGTATTGATTATGTTCAAACGCGACAAACATTTACAGATGGCGTCAACGCGCGAACTGAGCTCTCACGTGAAAAAAAAACAATAACAAACCGTGAAATTGAATTACATACCTCGTATAGAGATAAACTAAAAATGCATTAATTTAATTACGGTACGTTCCATTGATCTGAAATTTTGATACGATGCATTGTAAGGTGACACGGGTCCGTGTGCCAAATTTCAGCTCGATGGCTTTACGGGAAGTGGGTCATTTATTACTTTGTTTGGCCGCCCGCCCAAGACAGAGAGACAGAGAGACAGAGATCACGACAGACAGACAGAGAGAGAAGGCGGTGAAGTTAATATATGGGATTTAAAAATACATGGCTACCGCTATCGGGCGGTTTAACCGAGGGGTTGGTGAACAGCGGTATATTATCTCTTTTGGGGTAAAAAGGGAATTCTTGGGGGTAATGCTGAATCATTGTGGAGATATAAATTCGCTAGAGTCCGCTCCTTTTGGGTTAATAGTAATATTAAAATAAAATTTTATAATTTTAAATTTTAGGTATTAGATTGAACCGGTCCGTTTTTTAAAAACGTTTAACCGGCCTTCAAAAAACGAAATGTGTTAACATCCTTAGATTATATTTTATTTTAATGCATACAAATTAAACATTGACTTTTAAACATCACGGTAAACTTCTTTGTTTAAAAAAATATTTTAAAATAATACTTTAAAATGTATTTTTTTTAAATCCCTCAATTGACTGTCGGGCATCCTGTAAGAAAGAGGTCGGCGAACAGGGTCAAGGGAATTCTTGGGGGTAATTCAGACTCATTTGGGACATATAACATCCAACACAATCCACTAGATATATTAAAAAACGTAATGTGTACCGTAATTTGTACGTGTACCCTTCGAACATATGCCCACTATAGAGCCGGTTCCTTCCAGAAAATGCATTAAAAAAAATTTGACAACTATGTAGATTTCTTACCTACGTACTATACGATAACACCTAAATCCACCCTACTTTCATTTATATTGAGACGAGTGACAATAATCTTAATCTACATGACTTCACTGTATCAAGTAAAATTTCTGTGATATTTAAAATTAGTGCCTTAAAAACTGAGCTAAGAAGAAAGTTGTTTTGTGTAAGGTGACCATACGTCCCGATATAGGCGAGACAGTCCCAATTTCAGACGTCATGTCACGCTGAACCTTGCTTGTCCCGGCGTGACGCCCGTTTATCCCGCTTTTTTCAACACTTTCTTTGATATAATAAATACAATTAGTTTTATTGTGCCTTTGGGTAAGAATGACTTAATATTTTCTTAAACTTCATTAAATATTCAAACAGTGATACTTTTTATACATTTAAATTGCTTTATCATTAGCTAAGCCGGTTGGTGCGTCGATTTCTATGGTTATTTACATTTTACTCCTTGATACGGCCTTCCCGTGACTTGTCGGTGATCCCGATGAGAAAGGTGACTAGACGTCCCGATTTCAGACTTCATGTCCCACTAAAGTGACCAGACGTCCCAATTTTTTGATCCAGAAACCGGGGAAACCCCCCCCCTTTCCCGTCCGAGGGGCCCCGTCCCACTTTGCCGGAAAATGTGGTCACCTTGTTTTGTGAAGCTTTCGAATTGCGCTGTCAAGAATTTGATGCAATCAATAAAGTTAATGAATACTGTGGAGGACCTGGGTTGAAATAATTGAGAAACTTGGTTGGAATAATGGAGAGGGGAGCTGACGGTAGGTAGGAACGTCAGGGTCGTTTCTGGAATGTGAAGACAATTACCGGAAACGAAAGTATTCCGGCCTCCCCCCAACCCCCACCCCAGCCACGGAAATCGGGTAGTGTAGAACAAAGGACAGTTGTTACGACAGGAAACGAAATTTTTAGTGCCTGTGAAAAAGACTAAAGTTTGGAGATCATTAGTGATGACCTGGGGAACATAAGACGCTAATCACGGGACATGGGTTAGGGAATGAAAGACTAAGAATTTTATTGCTCACACTAGGAGGGCGTTCTCGGGTGTCGGCCGCATGCCTGTGGCCAGAAATATACGGAAAGGACGGTATGCGACAGGAAAGAATAACCCACCCCGGGGTAAGAGAGCAAGGTAAGGACATGTAGTAACCAGGAATAAAATAATCCACCACAGGGGAAACGACAGGCAGTGAGAGAGAGTCGCAGAGAGAGCAAATGAATAGAGTAACCAGAAGTTATGCCTAATAAAGAGAAGAACTGTTAGCATTAAAGCTGCCTTTTTTTAAGTGTGCGAATTGAAGAGTCAGTCAAAAAGTACGAAGAAGGAGCTTTACAATGGTGGCAGCAGTGGGATTTCAGCCTTGTAACGCCTCTGAAGAGAAGATAGTAGACTTACAACGTCACGAAGAGAATGAAGGAATATAACTGCACGTCCTGGATAGAAGAATTTGTTTTTAGTCAACGATAAGGCAGATAATAACAACGATGGTGTCGCTGGAAAATATTTTTGACAACCTTATTACTTATGATGGGTCATCACCTTGGCAAACCAACATTTTTGAGTTTGAGTCTGTTGCTAAAGAGTTGCAGTGGAGTGAAGAAGACAAACTAGCTCTCTTAATAATTGCACTAGAGGATGAGGCAGCGGAGTATGCCTGTTGTTACTTAGATGAAGAGACAAGAGGCAATTACGAGAAACTACAAGCTGCCATGGCGTGGATATTTAATGACCTTAATTTGCCGGCCTACATGACAAGAGAGGAAAGCAAGCAAACGAATCTGAGTACAGAAGAACAGAGCCGGGAGGAGAGTGAAGCAGAGCCTCTGAGTGCAGAAGATTTGAGGTGAGAGGAGACTTTGTCTGTGCCTTAGAGCACAAGAGAGCCTATGAGAGAGGTGGATGTCATTGAAATTCCAAATACCACAACTAATGCCCAGTTATCAACTACAACAATTGAAACTCAACTGGCAGTGAAAACACTTGACATTTCGTCGGACATGTCAAATCCATGTCCCACTGGCTTTTCAAATAGCCCTGTGGACACCACTGGCGTCACTAAGGAAACCCTACAATTGCCGGGTCCTGATCTAAAGTCTCGCTTGAACACTCAGACGAATGGGGAAAAACGGTATTACCATTGTGACGGGATTTGGCACCTTGCCCATAATTGTCTTACTGGAGAATTCGGAGGAAACCAACCGAGACAGCTACAGCTAAACAATGGTGTTCATTCTAATTCAGTGGATTTATTAGTTAGTGTGTGTGGTGGTACAACAGTGACTGTGAATTCGGAGGACAAGGTCGGTGAAATCTTACCACAGTGGCCAACATTTCAGCAGCGGCCACTTGAGAATATACAGACCCAATTCGGGCCAACTCCTGAAATTATTGTGGTTAGTAACGTAAATTTAGAAACTTGTGGTGATTCTTTTAATGAGAGGAACAGGGGCCATTCCCTAATGTTTCCCCGCGTGGGAGAACATCCGGCGACATGGAACAAACGACCAGGCTCCAGTAAAGGCCAAATAACACGGGTCACTTCGGGACAGAATACCCCAGCACTCTGTCTGTCGCCGCAGACAAAGATACGGAAAGTGGACAATACGTTGGGCAACTCGCCTGGGCCACCGAATCGTCCAGCTGTCAAATACAAAAGAGGGACAATCCAAAAGGAGCGATAGAAGGGTGACGTCATGATTGGGACAAAGTTCTGCTGTCCGACTTTATAGACATTATACGAGTACATTTATTGAGACTCCTTGTCTACCAGAAGTCTACATGTGCATGGGCAGGCAGTCAGCGGGCTATGGCTGCTTAAGTTAAATTGAATTGGATTTGGTTGTTTTTCTGTTTTTACAAAGATTTTTCATAATGTTATTATAATTCTTCTTTCGTAGTATGTAACATCATGGGCGTAGGGAAGGGGGGGGGCAAGGGGGGCATCTGCCCCCCCCCTTACATTTGAGTAAAACAATGTCATAAAAATGTCATAAAGTTGTTACAATAAAACTGAACTAAATTACGGAAAGTTTATTACTTGGAAGACAGTTTACATTTATCAAACATAAAAAATAATTATATCTGCAAGTATAACTCATTACATTACTGATTGCTCTAAATATTCCAGTTGTTTAACAATTTCTGTAACATTGTCAGCAAAAATCCGCAAGCTTTTATATTTATGTGACCATCTAGTTTCACATAGCAAAGGAACATTTAGATTAAGTTTTCTTTGCTGATTACTTTCTCGGAAAAACACTGTAATTGACTTAATTGTTCCTATTGAGTTTCGTACAACATTCACATTATTTAAATCGTTCACAACAAGATTTAGTTTATGTGAACTGCAATGTACAAATGCTGCTTTTTGGGTATTTATTTTC
The DNA here is from genome assembly GCA_944989445.1 of Ampullaceana balthica. Classification (NCBI taxonomy): domain Eukaryota; kingdom Metazoa; phylum Mollusca; class Gastropoda; family Lymnaeidae; genus Ampullaceana; species Ampullaceana balthica. The sequence goes on along the minus strand of CALYLW010002299.1, from coordinate 35,859 downwards.
GAATTATTGCTTGGACTCCTCCTTCTTTACCTGCCATTGTAGAACATCCGTAGTATCCTTGACCAACAAGCTTTGTCATATTTAATCAAAATTCTAATGAATTAGCAATGATGGTGTTGGTTAAACCTTCAGCTTTTCTATTGACAATTGGAATATATCCCATGAATTCTTCTGTGACCATCATTTTCCCATTTTGTTCTTTGACAAATCTAACACCAAGCGACATCTGCTCAATGCCTGAAATGTCATTTGTCTCGTCGGTAAGTATAGAAAATGCAACTGAATTATTTGCTTAGCGAACAATGTCTTCACGCAAGAGAGACCCACACATTTCGATTATAGTGTTTTGCGTAGTTGCGGAGATACACTCAGCGGTTACCCGTCAAAACGGCCCCAGACAAAACGGCCCCAGACAAATTGTTAACATTTTTTAACAAAAACTTTATTTTTTTTCATTTTAAGCTTTCGTCAAATTTTTCACCCTTAAAAAAAGTGGTAAAATTGTAAAATTAGTTCTTGTGATGTTATTATATTGTTTCTTGTCAACAAACAACCGTTATTGGTACCATTTCGCGTAAAGGCTATTAAATTCATTTTTGTGGTGTTATTATTATTGTTTATTGTTAGCTAAACCTGACACTGAATAGGTGAGTAAAATACGAATATATTTGATTGTGAATTTTACTATTAGTCCATCTATTAGTCCAGGGCCGTTTTGTAGGGGCCGTTATGTCGGAGCCCAATTGTCGGGGCCAGTTTTGTCCCGGGCCGTTTTGTCGGTGAACCATACTCAGCACTACAAGAACCAATTGACAACACGAAACTCTAACAGTTCATACAAATTACCAGAATTTGATTCTGTTCCACGAAGTGCTAAGACATGCATGCAGAAAAATAGGATTGTAGAAATGATGGGACCCAGATTGTTGCAATTTTCTTGAATTTGTCTTCTAAATGATGAGTCCAACTGCTCATCTATAGAAACTGCTTTGGCTTCCAATAGAGCAAATACTTTTGCTTGCATCTTTATGAGAGCCTTTGTGCCATAATGTGCTTTGCAGGTTGCTGCGTGCATCTTCGTTGAAATCTTTATATTTTGTACATGGTTTGATGACAAATACCCACTGAACTCATATAATTACTTTTTGCTGAAACAACACGCAATATTTGCAAAAGGCACCTATTAACATTTGCGAGTCTACAAGCCCCGGTGAATAGTCTGATAACCATGCATATCTAAAAACTAAAAACTCTGTTTCCCTCACTGTCAGCTCTAAAATCATAATTTTTATCAAGGGTCCAACAATCACGAATCAGCTGCAATTTCATTTATTTGAAAGGTCGTGTGTCAAGACATACCTCCCAATATCCAATTTAGGAAATGAAGAAGTGACAGTGACAATCAAATTAGAAACAGTTGCTTCAGTTGTGTCTGGCTGTTGAACTTGTACTGTTTTCCTCAATGACAATGATAAGTCAGATGCTGCAGACGCCCCAAAATCTTCTAATAACGGCATTTCGGAATCCCGCGATTGGTCTACTTTTCGATTTTTTTTTAGCCTGTAAAAAAATTTCTGATATCCAACCTTGGTAATGCTGCAGTTTCTACATGTATATTATTTCACAGCAAAAATCAATTTTCTCGTGAGAACTTAAGTTTTTTATAGGGCTGCGGAAAGTATCGATTATTTTCTCGATTAATCATTAAAAATTGTATCGATTAAATATCGATTAAAATAATTTTAATCGATAAAAATTCGATTAAAATTTAAGAAAATATTTATAATATTTTTTTTAAAGTTTAGTAATAAATAATTAATTATTAATAATTAATAATAATTTATATAAAAAATTTTTTACGTACAAACATCTCCCGCGTAATATTAAAATTTATTTTATTTATTTATTTGGACAGGCAGAAACTAAATAAAAAATTGAGGACAGACAGGAACGAAAGCAAGTTAATAACAACGTGGTAAAAAATAACTGACACCATCAGCGCAGGGAAACAGTGGAAATAACTCAATAAAAAAAATTTGTTTAAAGTCAATTACCTGTTTTTGTTACTTCCCTTGAAATGTTCAGTTTAATGACGTCATAAATTTCTATTTTTTTGCTTTAATCGAAATTATCGATTAATTAATCGATAATTTTTCAAAAGTTAACGATTAAATTTAAATTAATCGATAACAGCCCTAGTTTTTTATTTATTACATGCATTAATAAATGTTGTATTTTAGCTATTACAGCACTAATTTGTAAGTCTTATTAATTTCTAAGTTTTTTTCGACCCTTATTTTATACTGAACTTGAATTTAATTGAAAATTGTACCTGTATGGCATTGCCAGTTAAATAAAAAAAAGTGGGGGTTTTTTGCCCCCCCCCCTGGAAAATTTCCTAGCGACGCCCATGTGTAACATGCTGGTGTTTAAACATGTTGTGGTTCAATTATTTTTTTTTGCATGTCGATTTTTAAATTTTATTATGATGAATTAAGGGTGTACAAAATTGTTCGAATTTTGTTCATTTATTGTTTATGTCAATTTATAAACGTATTATGAGCAGGTGGATGTTTTCAATCTGCTGATGAAGTACGTTTGTACACATAGTATAGAAACATTTTTTGTGTTCATTCCTTGTGTGTGAATTTTTAACGCATCCGAACAGAATAGCGACTGTCAAAACAACGAACTTCATAATAGCGACTTCAAAATAGCGACTGTATCAAAACAGCGACTGTCAAAACAGCGACCGTCATAACAGCGACTGCATCATAACAGCGACTGTATCAAAACAGCGACTTTTTTCTTTTGCTTGTGATAATATTTGAAAAACTTACTTTGCCTAACCTACAATGGAGTTTATAAAATCAAGAAAAGGATGGCATGATAAGCCATTAATACAAAATTAAATTCAATCAACTGGAGGTGTGTATAAATAAATGTTGGTGTTGTAAAGAGTGTAAACAAATTTTCGGGACACATTTTTAAAAAAAATTATTTAAAAAAAAATTTTTAAATTATAACGGCTATTACTTCAGTCAAATATATTTTGCAGAAGGCTCGATAGAGATAGCAAATATAGATGCAGTCGATTAATTGAGGGGGATTGCGGTGGTAGGGGCAGAGTTGGCGTGTGGCTGCTTTTTAATTTAGAGACAGTTCGACTACAGGATTTTGTGATCCCCGGATGTTCCGACCCTTTTCTTTTTTACCTCGTTAAGTTGTTGGCGGTTTTTTTTCCTTCTAATTTTTTTAAAAAATAAATATAATATAGTTTAAAATTATTATCTATTAAAATTAAAAACTTTAAATAGTTATTTTCAACGTTTAATTTACCACTAAAAAGTATATAGACTGAAAACTAGTCAACATTAAGTGCGAATTCATGATTGTGATAAATGCACCACTCCTCTGAGGTAGCAAGTCCTTCCAAGCCTATCCAACTCCAAAAAAGTTTACAAACACTGTGTTAGGTGAACGGGGCAATGTGGTCAGATAGTCCTTTATAAAGGTAACTGTGTCTAAAATTTTGGAACCACCGTGTTAGATAAACGGTTGGACAAGAATAGCTATGTGGTGAAGTCGCTGTTATGATAGTCGCTCTTTTGATACAGTCGCTATTTTGAAGTCGCTATTATGACGGTCGCTGTTTTGACAGTCGCTATTTTGAACCCGTGCCGCTTAACCCATTCCTTACCATATATACGTTTTATAATCATTTGTTCTCATACTAAGGATATGTCACACTTAATCAAATCCTTACCATATATATGTTTTTAATCAAATGTTTTCCTGCTAAATTGACATTACCTATTGATTTTTTTTCCTCTTTTCATATTTTGACAACAATGGTTACACTCTTTTTATATGCTAACTGCTTACTGTTCAATGTACCTTGTTTTAATGAATGATAGTTGTGAATGAGAGTTGAACTGCGATGTATCTGACACAAATTGACAACCTGCTTACGACACAAAATTTGACAGACGTGTAAAGGTTGACACGGTAGTGCTGGTGTAGGATAATAATGGTTCGGTATATGGCATTTGGGAGTTCAGTTGTTGCGGTACGCACAAGTTAGCGTCAATGTTAATTCGTATTTGAATAGTGCTGAGGGTCTTAGTCACTCAAAGCCTTTTGAAGACAATTAAACATAACGCATAGATGTTACGAAATGTCGGGACGACATTGTTTTGTAAACAGGGTGTATTGTGGAGGACCTGGGTAGAAATAATTGAGAAAATTGGTTGTAATAATTGAGAAGGGAGCTGACGGTAGGTAGGAACGTCAGGGTCGTTTCTGGAATGTGAAGACAATAACCGGAAACGAAAGTATTCCGGCCTTCCCCCCAACCCTCACCCCAGCCACGGAAGTCGGGTAGTGTAGAACAAAGGACAGTTGTTACGACAGGAAACGAAATTTTTAGTGACTGTGAACAAGACTAAAGGTTGGAGATCATTAGTGACGACCTGGGGAAGATAAGACGCTAATCACAAGACATGGGTTAGGGAATGAAAGACTAAGAATTTTATTGCTCACACTAGGAGGGCGTTCTCGGGTGTCGGCCGCATGCCTGTGGCCAGAAATATAAGGAAAGGACGGTATGCGACAGGACAGAATAACCCACCCCGGGGTAAGAGAGCAAGTTAGGGACATGTAGAGACCAGGAATAGAATAATCCACCACAGGGGAAACGACAGGCAGTGAGAGAGAGTCGCAGAGAGAGCAAATGAAGAAAGTAACCAGAAGTTATGCCTAATATAGAGAAGAACTGTTAGCATTAAAGCTGCCTTTTTTAAAGTTTGCTACTTGAAGAGTCAGTCAAGAAGTACGAAGTATCTTGCATGGCCAGGGGTTTTAGACCAAATACCAATCGAACAATTATATCAAACTTAAAACGTTTATAATTGTATCAAATAGATCTCGAAAAAAATTGATATTCCGTGTCGCTTTGACTTAAAATATCTACACATATCTACACACATCTATTCATATCATTTTTAGACACTTATCATGCGTGTAAAACTCACCAGTTGCATTTTCGGGGGGGGGGAGTTGCGTAGCTAGGGGGTATCGGATGCCACGTTAGGGGGCGCCAAAATGAGTATTAAAATTAATTATATAATTTTTTAATGTAAATAATGTATTTCAAATACGTTTGCATGATTGAATTTTGGAGCTCCACAAATATCTCCTTTACAAACAAGTGGTCAAGCATGATTTTCGCGCCCCCATTGAGCATTTAGGAGCGCCATGTGGATTTTCAAATCTAAAAAAGTAACCATTAAAGAATCATTTTTAGGTTTTGTTCAGATACATTCAAAAGACGCAGCAAGCCTTGAAAGGTTTATCGTAGAGAAACTGGAGTATGATAACATACATCTAGCCCAGTGCTTCTCATAGTGGTGGTCCGCGGACAGGTGCCGGTGCGTTGGCCTTCCGCGCTGGTCCGCAGAATTTATCAAGAAAGGAAAGAAAAATCTAACTTTAATCCTTTATTTGTAAACATTAATAATAACCATATAGAATATGTCATTTTTCAGCAATAAGCACATAAAATGAAACAAATAAAATAAAATAAATTAAATTTCGCTACAAGTAAAATAGTTCACCGGTCCCTGGTGCAATGCAAAAATTCCTGCTTGTCCGTCAAACTAAAAAGTTTGAGAAGCACTGCTCTAGCCGACTGTCGGTCACAATAACATAACAATACTGATGTAATGACTGGGAATATATCCGGCCTTCAACTGCGAATATGTGCCAGAAATCACAGAGCATTGTTTGCAAACATTGACAACCACAGCTTTAACTTAGCTAAACATAGGGTTGCCAGACATCCGACAGAAGGAGGACATGTCCTCCTTTTAAATCCCTTATACTACCTTCAGGGTCTTCTCTCTCTCTCAATCTCTCTCTCTCTCTCTCTCTCTCTCTCTCTCTCTCTCTCTCTCTCTCTCTCTCTCTCTCTCTCTCTCTCTCTCTCTCTCTCTCTCTCTGTCTGTCTGTCCTGGGTTCCACGGTCGGGCGAAAAACAAAAGTCCCGTGATGCTATCGAGCTTAATTTTTGTACATAGACTCGTGTCACCTAACAATGCATTGTGTCAAAATTTCAGATGATCGATTGTACCGTAATTAAATTAATTCATTTTTAGTGTATCTCTATGTAACTCTATGTAGCCATCTGCTATTGGTTAGATCCGCGTGTCGCTGGAGTTCACTCCAGCTATTGATGACCACATCCCGTGTTTTACAGCAAGGTGAGTTCAGTCAGTTTCAGTCTGTAAATGTTTGTCGCGCGGTGCATATTATATTGCACATCTATCTATATATATATATATATATATATATATATATATATATATATATATATATATATATATATATATATATATATATTTCTCCTTAACGACAATGTGCAAATAAGCATGACGAATGACCCTAGCTAGGACCGAAAGATCACCGTTGGCAAGCGTTGTGGGATGAAAAGAAAATAAAACAAACCCGTAAAAACAAAGTTTTTGACTATAAATCCCTTATATATGAGACATAACTAACAGTATTGATTATTTTCAAACCCGACAAACATTTACAGACTGAATCCGTCTTAACTGCCATTTGCTTTATAACCAGGGGGTGGGGGGAGGGGTGGGAGAGGGGAAATGTCTGGTCACCTATCGCTGGACCGAGCTCAGCGTGACACGTAAAATGTAAACAAAAGCACCCCGGTACATCGCTCCAACGCGCGAACTGAGATGTCACGTGGAAAAAACAAATAACAAACCGTGAAATTAAATTACGTACCTCGTATAGAGATAAACTAAAAATGCATTAATTTAATTACGGTACGTTCGATCGATCTGAAATTTTGATACGATGCATTGTTATGTGAGACGGGTCCGTTTGCCAAATTTCAGCTCGATTGGATCACGGTAAGTGGGTCATTTTTTACTTCTGTTTTTCGCCTGCCCATGAGATGACGACAGACAGAGACGGCTGTGAAGTTAATATAAGGGATTTAAAATAAAACAAACCCGTAAAAACAAAGTTTTTGACTATAAATCCCTTATATATGAGACATAACTATGTCTATTCCAGGCATGTATAATTAGTAGAGTCTTTTTTTCAAAGAAATTGTTTACAATCGCATAGAGAATTATTAGTCTGTATTCTACTTCATTAAAATACAAGATGCTTTGAAAATGAATCATTTAAACCGTACAATTTTAATAAAAATTATTGGGGGCTCATTGAGCCCCCAGAATCTGTCGGTCCGAGAAGTGGCGCAGAATTTGTGTCATGTACGCGGGCGCAGATGACCCTAGCTACGCCACTGGGGGGGGGGCTAACTACGCTCCCCAAATCCCCACCGAGTCATGGGGGCAGGACTTCGAGTCTGATAACGCACACATAAACTTGTGTATTTTGGGGTAACGGACAAAAAAGTTCGCCGACTCCTGCCATAAGAGAACCAAACGGAGCTGCGGATACATCACAAATGCTTTGATGTCAACACCAAACGACGCAGAGTAACAATTTTATACGTTCTCTTGTTGGTTCTCAAACTTAAGGATTATAATTAGATTTAATTTTCATTTCTTGATAACTTACTCAACCGGTGTCTAATGGCCGACGGAACTTCACTTTGAGAAGCACTGATGATTTTTTTTAAAGACCAAAAAAAAATCATGAAATAAATTGTAAGTGACCAAATATTACAGTGGAAGTTTTATTTAAAGTTACCCTCTGGATGTGACGTCACATTTCTCCCTTCCCCTCGTCACGCATCGTCACAAAAGTGTGACCCCCCTCCTCCCCTAGGTTCGTGACGTCATTTATGGACGCCCCCTTTAAGTATGTATTTAGCGTAAAACCGCACTCTAATATATTAACACGTGTGAAACAATTGAAAACATCTTAAAATAAATTGCAAGCAATCAAATATTTAAGTGGAACTCTTAATTAAAGTTGCGGTTTTTTTCGACGTGACGTCACATTTCTTAAACACCTCTTACCCTTCGTCACAAATGCGTGACCCCCCTTTCAGACTCGTGACGTCATTTATCGACGGCCAAATATAACATTTTTATTTTTACTTAAATTTTTTTTAAACAACTTACGCTTCTGGCCTAAAACTCCTGAAAACATGAAATATTCTACACACAATCTAACACTAGCAGTTTGCTTGATGTGACACGTCATTTATCGGGAAAACAAATTATTCTAATTCTGAGTAAGAAAATAAGTCTGTGGAAATTTCCAATTTTACTTGGCACAAAGACTCTCATACTACCTTGTTACATAGTAAGGGCTTTCTCATATTATAATCCATATTATAGAGTAAAATTCATATATGAAAATATTAATTTTTTCCAATTATCTTAATGAGAATTTAATTTTGTACCAGAGATTTCATGGACCATTTTAAGAAAGAAATTTAAACGAATTTGACCATTCAGTAACCCTGAATCGAATTATAATTAAGGCTGTTAACGATTAATTTAAATTTAATCCCTATCTAAACTATCTTGAAAAATTAACGATTTCGATTGAATCCAAAAATTGAACTTAATGGTGTCATAAATAACATTTAGTAAACGTACTTGTCGAAAATCGAAATAACACTGGAATGTCATCTTTATATGACATCTTTTAACCAAAAACACAAATAGACAAGTGTATTGACATTATTTGGATCAAGTGATCAGCTGGTCTTATCGACAATATAACCAGCCGAGCTGAACAATCGTTCACATAGCTTTAGATTGTCTCAGCAGAAGTTTCCGATACTGTAGTGGATGTTTGGTTTGCGGGTGATGTGTAAGTGAAGTGTTAGAACCATGGTAGCAATATTTCTTTTAAGCAGCGCGGTTGCGCAGATATTTGACCGACGCCACGCAAGAGACAGTTAGGTACTTAGACAGAAAATTTAAATGTTGTCCAATATCATTTTAAAGGGCTTGCTAAGACCTTTTCAAAACCACTTGTTTTGTCTTTCTATCTTTTATAGAAGTGGAGATATGATTTTTTTTGTCGTTTTTTTTTGCCCCTTATATAACCTATATAATTAACTTGGAAAACTTGTGACCCGAATTTCACATATCTTTACACTTTCACTCACAACTTTTTTATTTGTATAGATAACTGCACCAAACTTTCAGGATACATTCTTAATGCAATATACAACACAATTAGCAACAAAGGCTCCAGATAGCTGCACACAATTTTATTTTGTAAATTTTTATATACCACAAGGGTACAAAAAATATTTTTTAAAAAAATATTTTAAAAATTATTATAATCTCAATTTAAGAGTTTGCATAACAAATATAATTAATATAAAGCTTGTATCAATCATTCAAATGGAAACTTGAAAGAAAACCTGCAAAAAAGAAAAGACAAAAATATTTATATATATTTTTTAAAAACAAAAATCAAAGATTTTAACAATGTAAAATAAAGGCATTTTGTTATAACTTAAACCAAAACATGTTATTAATTGTAAATCAGTGCAAAGAATAAATGATAATTTTATCTGAGGAAAAGATGAAAAGCTCCTGAAAAGAAAAAAAACATATAGAAATTATTTTATAATTTATTGTGACATTTTGCAATGACTAACGTTTAATAAAAGGTCTTCAGTGCTGACTTCTCGCGTCTAAGCTCAGCAACCCTCTCTGTCTTCCTCTTGATGGTCTGAGTCCTTATAAACCTCAGCTAACTCTAAAGACTGGAATGATCTGTGATATTTGTGGAATAATAATTTCATTATGTATTACTGGAGAAATGTCAGAAGAGCTGGATGGCTCCATCTTTTTCTTTATTTGGACTGGTATTCTTGCAGTTGCAGGCTAAAAGAAAAGATCATGGATTTTCATCCAGTTGAGTCTTAAACTTAAATTTCTTTTTAAAAATGAAATATTAAATAAAATAATACAAGTATACTGCCGTGATTCGGCGTGATAAGACTGGAATGAATCCCTGTTTGGTTTCAAATATAATATAGCTTGAATCTTTCCGGTAGGCTTCTAGGCTTCGTCCAGTGCAATGACAGAAACGTTCATCCCTTCCTTCTTGCTAGCACATCTGGTATAAAGGTAGAATGCATAGCCATTCCTAATAATGCCTTGCACTCCGTCTTGGGCACAGCTTTCCACCAAACTGTCAAAATCCTTAAGGCTTAAAGACATTCTGCAAGGCATGGTCTAACAGGGAGAAAAAAAATTAATATTTAATTTTTAGTTATATTAATAATTATAAAATATTTTTCCATCATAATATTAAAATTGTAAACATTATTCATTGAAATCAGTGCAATAAAATTAAAGTTCAATAAGTTAAATAAGTTGCGTTAAGTATAAGTACCAAATTTAACTTTAAACTTTAATTATATTTAATTAATTGTTAATGAAATTGTTCTTTATAATTTATTACAATTTTATTATTATTATTATGATTTTATGAAAATTTCTAGGCAGTAGATATTACTATAGTAGTATAGGCTATTGGTATACATTTAATATATCATTAAATACATAATATATTTATATTTTTAAAGATTTATAATTTAAAAACAAAATAAAAACGAAAACAATTAATATTAATAATACTAATACTAGTGTTTATTCATTTAGATTTCATCGATTTATTTTCATCCATCTTAGTTCATTTGTGACTTATCTAAAGTATTATCATCAATTCTACATTATTTTAATATAAATTTCATTGTTTTATTTGTATTAATTCAGATGTTCAAAGATTGCAAATATTAATATGCATAGTTATTGTTAATAATATTGTAAAACTATGACGCCGGTGAAAAAGAAAAAAAATCGGCCATTTTTTTTTACGGTGCCGATGGTGGGTGAAATTTGGAATGGTTTACTGCTTAAAGGAAAAGGCGAAAGTGATGAAATATTTGATTTTCTAATCACAATTAATATGTGAATTAATGCAGTTTAAGTCCGATCATATGTTGATAACTAAATAAAGAATGATTTAAACATTAGTAGCTTACCGACGTTGGAAGAGACACAGAAAATTGTCCAGCGAACATCTCGTTGCTTGAAAAGTTATATTGTCACCGGAAGACTATTATTGACGTACTCGATGACAAAATTCATTTGTTTTTCCGATTACTGTGACGTAAAACACAGAAATTCGGAGGTCCCCGTAGAGCTAATCCAAATATTCCGAAAAAGTTTTTCCGTAAATTTACGACATGCGCAGAACGATGCGCGAACGAGTATTGAAGTGCCTAACTTCAAGAGTTTAGAATCACCGTGCAGGCAATTTTTTAAAATATTGAAGAAAAAAAAAGGAAAAAAAAGGTCGTTGTGCAATTTTGCACACGAGTTGTTTTAAACTTTTCACACGGACCAACGAAGCTTATACTTATAAGGAGCATTGCATCGTATGCAAACGATTTCTCTCAATGGAAACAATAACCTTTATCAGCATTTTGAACATTCACATCAGTCAATAGTTTAAAACCACCATTTCCGTGTAACCGTCCATAAAATAAGTTTATATTTATCGGCCGAAATATTTTACTTTTTGACTTCCAGTACATTTATAACTGGTGGGTCGATTAATCGTTAAAAACATTTGTAATCGTTAAAAATATTTAACGATTAATCGAGAAATTAATCGTTAATTTCCGCAGCCCTAATTATAATATATATATACATACTAGAAAAATACCCGCACTTTGTAGCGGGAGTGTGCTGACCCTTTATCCAAGTATTAGTTGCTGGTTATTACATTTTTTATTTGCCAAGTTAAATTTCAGATTCATCAGTTAAAATCTTATGAGAAACAGAGATATGCCATTTTACCGCGTGAGTTGTTTTCACTTAATGCAGTGCCTTTTAACATAACCTTACTATTTAAAAGATATGATTTATTAAATAATGATTCTTGCCGACCATAATAACTAAATTTACAATTTCATTCCCACTTGTACAAAATTAACATAACTTACAGGTTTTCCGAAAGAGCTCTACCACCCTCGTCACTCAAAAATTTAATATATAATTACGAAACTGCATCGTATCACAATTGTAAGTTATATAATATTTGTAACCACGTCTATGAGATAAAGAACATGTGGCACTATCCCTTTAAAAGGCAAAAGCTAAGTGACTCATAGCGCAAATAAACAAAATTATAAATGTACTTTCTAAAATACTTTTTTAAAAAAAAACAGGTCGTATTAAAATGATATAAAAAAATGTGCACACCATATTTAGACAATATAGAAAGCTGGCCGCATAAAATAAAGTCTTGTTATAAAGTAAATGTACTGGACCAAAATAACTCCTCCTTTTGACGTATTCACAATTGTTTTCACATGGGAAATAATATTTAACATTTTTTATGTCTCTATATTTTACTATTTATATTTACGGTTTATAAGCAATGTGTATAATTTCAAAAAGGAATCTTTTTTTTTGTTCCCTATTTCGGATAAGGCATCATATTTTGTAAATTATATTCAATGCACACACACACACCAGATTTTATATCTGTAAAATAAAATAAAAATGAAAAAAAAAGATTCAACCGTCTGTTTATAAGTGCATCTTAAAAATGATTAAAAGGCAATTTTAGAAATGGCCTATGCTATTCTGAATACAAAGGAATGAACATAAAAACATATTCAATTCGCAATTCATATTAATTAAGCGTTTTCAGGATCACTTCATTAAATTTAGTCAAGTTTTGTTAATAAATTTGGTATCGAAAGTTTATAATGTATAGTGTATATAAAGCTTAAGTAAACTGTTTTAAAGTGTAAGTTTATTTGACATAGGCCATCACTTTCAACATAAAATAAACTCGCTACATCTATGGTTTTTAATTAAATGTCGAGTTATGAATTAAATTTTTAAAAATCCCAATTTTATTCATTGCATGTAAAATATTCATACAATGCATCGTGAAAATAATTGAAATAAAATAATTTAAACGCATATGTAATATATAAAGCTCAGTTGATAATTTTATGTTTGTTTGTTTGTATCCATTAAAAAAAGGCCACTGCTTTTTTGACATTTTTCCAAAAGATCTCTGCCACTGTCGTCTCTAAAAAAGCTCTTATATATTTACGACACTGCATCGTAACACAATTGTTATTAATACAATATTTGCAACAGCGTCTATGAGATAAAGATAATAAAGATAAATAAAGAAATTAGGCTATATTCCTAATTTTTAAAAAAAACAAAAACTTTTTTTTTAAATGTTGCTGGTTATGAGAAAAACTCGTTATGAGAGGAGCTCGTCGCGAGAGGTTTAACTCTATACTGTTCATTTTAATACACACAATTATTATTTAAAAACTCGTGTAAATATCTTATTATAATTAACTCAAATTATTTTCATGTATTTGATTTTCTCTCTTCCAAAGGGATTTCTATGCATGGTTTCACCTTTTAACTAAATCTAAAGAGGGATTTAATAAATGTTTTATTTTAATTTGTTTTTAATTTAAATAAACTATTGATAGAATTTGATAAATCAAACTTGCTTATCAGTTAAAACGTGTAAATATCTTCCTTTAAATAATTTGAAAAAATTGTGAAGTGAAAAAATGCAGGCTGAAAGTAATTATAAATAATGCCAGGAGAAAGATGGCATTCTTTCAAACGTGTGTACATTTATTGTGAACTACATTATAAAATATGTGACAATGTGCAATTTTTAAAGTACATATCGACGTTATTTATTAGAAAGTTACAGAAAATTCAAAATTTAAATTTTTTTAATGCGGATAAACATTTTTCATAAGTTAGGTAAATAAAAGTGCATCGTTTTATTTTTATGTAACGTTAAAAATATTTTGTGAAATCTGCTTAATGATTTTAGATATAAGGATCCAAGAGATGCACTAAGTACTAAGCTCTTTCTCTACACTCTCTTTCTCTATGTCTCCCCCCTCTCTCTCTCTCTCTCTATATATATATATATATATATATATATATATATATATATATATATATATATATATATATAATATATAAAGCTCAGTTGGTGTTTGTATGTGTGTATGTATGTATGTTTGTCGCCGCTCTCTGTCCCGCTCTCATTTAAAAACCAAATCACGGACAAGGACCACATTTTGCAGGACGGTTCCTTTTAATCTGCAGATGGTTCTGGTATAGGTTATGTAATTGTCGCTTTTGCCCGAAAGCAGTAATTTAAAAAATCAGAAAAGGTAGAGACAAATAGAAATAAATTATATCTCACTCCCATATTGAACAGCTTCATGCGGACATTCAAAACGAGTTCATTTTGGTGCACTATTTTTTTCCTATACTTTGTATACAGCGGTGCGATTTCTAAAATCTTTTATTGCCTGATGGCGCTTTCTCAAATCTTTATTTATGGTGTGCACTTTTTCGTGTACGCGTTTTAAATTGAGCTTTGTCATTTTATTATTATACGTTACAGTATTAACATCTACTTTCGATTTTATTTTTTTTCATAATGTTACTTATGTAATTTCTTTCATATATTCTTTAGTTCAATACAATTGTCACACTTTGCACGGTCGCTACTATTTTTTCTGCTATTATTTTCATCGTTTTCTAAGTATTTTATTAAGTTTACAAACACAAAACAAACTTAAATATATTTGCATTGTATAGTGTCCATTTATTGATATGAAAAATAAGTCACACAAAAAAATAATAATCCCATTAGTGCGAGAGTTTTGCTTACAAACTTTGCAAAGACTACTGAATGCTCTACGCTAACTGATCACCTCTCTCCGCTTTGAAACACTCAAGTCTATCAGGACCATCTCCCTTTACCTTCCCATACCCCTTTAACCACCTCTGGCCATCTTTATCTTTCACAGCTAGGTACCACACAGTGAGGTTTTCTCACGTCGACAATAACAATCAGCCATTTATTAAGTAGCTTTAGTATTATCTATCTGTCATATGTGTGGCTTTTTTAAAAAAAATAGATGCATACACATGTACAACTACTCTCTTATGTGTGATTTCTTATCATAATTCAAAACATGTTTGTTTATTCTAATTGTGGTCTCCATTTAACCAATAGTTTTTAATTTTTCTTGCTTTCAAGAACGATAAAAAAAAACTAATTTTTTTGTATAATATCATTTAAAATTCAACTGCGTTGTGTATAAAAAAATCAATTGAATAAATTTTATTTATGTTTTACGATGACAATGACATACAGAAAAATATTTTTTACTGAGGAAAATAAAATCACTTGGTCATGTATTACTATTACTTCAATAATCTATGTATAACATATTTTAATATTAGAAATTATTGACAATAACAGGAATTGCTGTAAAAAGACGTCTGTTTTAATAAAGTGTGAAATAATTAGTATATGTTCATGAGAAAATAATCAATATTATGTGTTAATGTTAAATGGAAGCCGATTTTTACTGAAATGGATACTTTTCAGATAGACTGTTGCTTTAGTAGAAAATATGCCAACGCATCTATTTCCAGTTTCATGGACAACTTTTCAAATAGTCAATCGGTGATACTTTACTGACTTAAATTATATTTTCTTTGTGTATGGCTTAATTTCTTAAAACTCAATTTAAAAAGAAGATTATTGATCAAAAAGAAGTACTGCTATTTATTTTGCATGTCAATTTTTGTTCTGTGTTTAAATGTACCTATTGATTTATTGTATGCTAAGGCTAGCAATTACTATAATTGTATATTTAATATTGTTTAATTATTCATTTAAAATTTAATTAGAAAAATTACATATTAAAACGTTCAAAGTAAACGCGGTTATTGAATCTATACCTTCACTAAAACATTTGGCAAACGTCTTTCTCTCTCTTCTTTTCTCTCTCTCTTTCTCTCTCTCTCTCTCTCTCTCTCTCTCTCTCTCTCTCTTCTCTCTCTCTCTCTCTCTCTCTCTCTCTCTCTCTCGCTCTCTCTCTCTCCCTCTCTCTCTCTTTTTGTGCTAAAATGGAATTCTCTATTATTGCACATTTGTAGTAATCCTACTACTTATTAATCCCTACTTAAAGCTTGCAAGACTGCATTGTTTTAAAACACATCTTTTAAAACTTTTACTTTTCCAATTAAAAAACAATTCATATTTATTCAACTGATGAATTTAGCTTATTTGCACACTCATGTTAATATATTTTTGTTCAATGTAAATATGAATATTTTTATTTAAAGCATGTATAAATTTGTGTTCATTTTTCTATGTAAATTTTGTGTAAGGCGTGTTGAGCCAAGCTGCTAGCTGGGTTATCGCGCTATATAAATTCTCCAATTATAATCATTTCAATTGTTATAATACTGCAACGTGATTTTAGATGTGACGGTTTACAGAAATCGTTGTCAGAAAAACATTAGTGATTAATTAATCAAATTAATGTTAATTTTTTTCTCAATAGAATACAATAACCATTTAAAGAAATTTATTGAAAGGCCAACTTCTGCTTTTAAAATTACTTTAAATGAAGTTACAAATCATGTCATACATGTCTTTCATGACTGCGTAAATACCTACTGGATACCACGCATAATGTTTAAATACACATTTATCAATGTGCTCTCACAGAGAAAAGCATTGATCGATAAGAAGGGTACATTTTGAAATCTTCAATGAAAAATATTCTTAAAACTCTTAAAACTCAACAACATGAAAATTATTATTTAATTGGCGTATATCAAATAAGACTTTTGGAAGGTTTGATATTGTAAATTTTAAATTCAGTTTTCAAAATATATTTAATTTTTTTTAAACAGATGCTCAGTTATCAGTTATATATCGATATTTAATTGGAAAGTTAAATTCAGCTTGAAAAAATGTACATTTTATATTAGATAGATATCTTGATTTATTAACCTCATTTCTTTTTGGATTTGTTACTTAAAAGATTTGTTAATTTTCATTGCTCTGATTCAATGTGTAATATAATAAATATAAAATTAAACTAAATTTTCATTAGCTTGATAATTAAAATGCATCTATTCTTTTTTTAATGTTATCTTAAATTGTTCTGACTCTACTAAAGAGAAAACATTAACTTGAAAAAATAGGAAAGATATCCTTTTTTACACTTCAAGATAAACATATATTTATTAACCATCATCTAATTCTTTATTGTCTACCACTTTCACATGTTCTTTTTGGTCTTAAATTTAATATTTTCAATAGTCTATTCAATCTAAATTTGTTTCGTATAATTTTATTTTAATTTTATAATCTGATAAGCAATTTATTAACAAAAAGTCGATAAAAGAATGTCAAAATGATCAATATTTTTTTTTCCTTTTCGCTTTCCCACATGAAACCTGAGTTACGCCGGGTATTTGGCTAGTATATATATATATATATATATAATTTATACATATTTATACTTATTTATCAATATACATAATTTGCAATCTCTGTCACGTCTGTAGTGTCTGTCCGTGGCGCTACTAATTTTAGAAAGCAGCGCACCAAATTACTGCACCAATGCATCAAAAGGTGTGCAAACTAAAGTTGCGCTGTAAAAAAAATATTATATGACGTCATTCTTTTAGCTCATATTTTAATTTTGGAAAATGGAAACAATGTAAAAATAGGATTTGGTTGATGGTTAATTATAAAATCAAAAAACAAAGGGGGCGCCGTAGGCGCCCTACAACCCCTATTATAAAATACTTTGTGTACATCTCAGAAAGTTTAATATTTCGTATTTATCAAACAAGGACAAATAAGTTAGGCTTTTGAAAAAGGTCGGCGCCGTAGGCGCCCTAAAAAAGGTTCATTTTTTCTAAATAAATATATTTCAACTGAAAACTTCCGTTATTTTTGACGGGTGATACGCTAGTATATATATATTCCTTTGCTTTTTCGTCTTTTAGACATAATACTTGAGGCCACAACATTGTCTGTTTCTTCCTATAAGTTGTATAAATATTATTTCAAATACAACTAATTAATCAGTAAATAGATCAACATGCAGACCAGTCTTAGTAAACATGTGTTTGAGCGTGCGTATTGGAGTTAATTTCATTCATAAAATCCAATACTTCCTGGCCGATGTAGGAGGGTGGTATACAGTCATGGAACAGTCACACACGGAAGTTATTAGTGCTTAATTTGTTTAACACATTAAAAAAAATAATAATAATTTTGATAATTAACGGTTGTATTTTTAAATACAGAGAGTACAGATTTTTTTATTTGAAAACATTTAAATATTTTTAACCTGATGTATTTTGGTTTGGTCCTAGTCCTAAGTGAAAGCAGTCATTTGCTTTCTAATCCATTGTTTATAGACATAAACTAAATTTAATCACAAATTAAAAATAGACACTTAATTTGATTGGCATTGCAACACATGCAAGGTAGAGGAAGTGAATAATATCAAAGTTAATTATTCAGGAAAATGAATTTTTTTTTAAACATAAACATTTTCTTAATAGCAATGAAGTAAAATATTGATTATATAATAATTTAAAGATGATAATCAAAGGGAAAATGAAATTACACAATTTAAATCATCTTAACAGACCAACAACAGACATTACTCAAAGAAGTGAAAAATATTTGATATGCAAATTTAGTCATGAAAATTAAACAAAATCAAGCTCATCGTAACGAAAAAGAAAATTTAACTAAAACTATTTAATCGGGTTTACAGTGTTATTACAAATAATATCTCATGTCTTTTCATCTATAACACAATATGTGACGTCTTTGATGTTGACATACAACGGATTCTGTAACTTGGCATAATCCACGTGTTCAATATGATACAACCTGTAGGACACCAACATAAATAAAATTATTATTAAAATCTCTTAAATCAATATATTTTCAAATTAAAAAGAATACATAAATCTATTATCTATTTTTATGAAGTTTAAGAAGAGTTAAAGAAAAATATTTGAAACACATTGTCTTGGAAGATTGGATGTGATACATTGGGCTATAACTGAAAAACTCACAGGAATAGTCTTGATAGTTTATTAAAATTAAATGCTTAATTGAAAATTTTCTATTTTGTGATCATACTGTTAAGATATACTTGCAATACTCTTAAACCCTCATTACTTACTTGATAATGACCGGATACAGTTGAGATTGTCCCGTATCGAAAATTCCAAGTTTAGTAGCACTGTAAATACAAATTTTGATAATTTGTTTTTAAAAATGGTACACTACAATTTAAACTTCTTTTGGCATTGTTTTAGCATTTGAATAATAATTGTATAGAAAACTACGTAGAAGGGACGAACTCTTTAAGAGCGTTTGCTGCAGCCTGTTAACCACAACCTGACAGTTTTATAATTATAATTCACTGCCCACATTCCATAAATTTATGTTAGTATTGAAAATTTACAATGAAACTGATAAGATATGAAAATTCATTAAAATTACTAATATCTAATTATCTTGTTCCATGAAATCATAAATGTCTAATTATTTAATCCCATGAAATCACTGATTTCCAACTGCCTCATTCAGTACTAGTAACAATTTATATCTTGTCAACGAAAAATCATGAGCATTTGGGTATCGTTAATATTTTTGCTGACAAGCTTTTGGAACAAGGTGCCATGCTCAGTTTATTTCATAGCTTTAGTTATTCCTTGATTCTAGAATGTTTTTAATGTTTCATCTTGGTGTCAGCGTTGTTTTTATTATAACCAGCAACAAAGCCCGTCCAAGGACTCAAATAAGTGTAGGGTGACCTGAGAATTTCATGGAAGGACATCACTGCATTACCCACCCCTGTCTTTCCGAGACCCTACCTCCCCCCCCCCACACCACGGTCTGTCGAGAGACCTTACCCCCCCCAACACCGCGGTCTGTTGCGAGACCCTACATCCACTCCACTGCAGTTTGTCGAAAGACCCGCCGTCTCGACCCGCCATACATGTGTATCACGTCAAAAATACTATACATTATAGTTATAACAACATTACCCACCCCCGTCTTTCCAGAGACCCTACCTCCCCACACCGTGGTCTGTCAAGAGACCCTAACTCCCCCAACACCGAGGTCTTTCCAGAGACCCTACCTCCCCCCTCCCCACACCGCGGTGTGTCCAGAGTTATAATAAATAACCCGTAAATACAAAGTTTTTAATTACAAATCCCAACGCGCACCGCTAAAAATAAACTCTTGGAAAAAAACTACAGCAAAAATAATTCCTTTTGAACGTCGTTCAATTTGTAAATGTGACATAATTTTTCTCCGACAGTGATTGGCTGTAGGAATCTTTAGGAGTTTGAGGGACCAATCGCTATCGATGAACGCATAGAACATTGCCTTTTATTTTATAGAATGAACAACAAAGCCCGTCCAATGACGTTCCGCCACCATTCGGTGGCATGTTGTAACTCCCCTCTCAACCGGCATACATGTGCATCACGTCAAAAATACTATTCATTATAGTTAAAATAAATAACTCGTAAAAACAGAGCTTTTGACTATAAATCAAAACGCGCATAACTCAAAATAAAGTATTGGAAGAAATACTGCACCAAAAATAACTCATTTTCAATGTCCGCGTAAACGTGTTCAATATGATTGGCTATAGGAGTCATGTGTGTTTGACGGACCAATCGCTATTGATGACCGCAAAGAACAGAGCCTTTTATCATATAGGACTATTATATAGGATGATTAAATGGGTTCTTGGCATCATTATAGATAGAGATTAATATTTTTTTTAAATAAATGTTAATTTTCTGATGGACAACAAAATGTATTTAAAATATGTATAATTATATCAATAAAACGAAATGAGAAGGGAGACTAAATATGTGTACCAACTTAGAAAATTCTGAAAGTTGTTGTAGTATCTTGTCCATGATGCTAGTTACCCATTCAGGCCACTCATCAGTTTTTAGTTCCAATGTTGTGGCTTCATCACTTGTAGAATCTTCATTTTGTTTTGGGTTGACATTTTTCGTTAATTGTTCCACCTCAGAAGCTGTTTTTAGGTGGCTTTGGAGGCTCTCTGTAACTACTGTACTGAAATTACTGCTAGTTATTTTTTCTGTAATACATTTAGATAGTGTCTCATTTACATTAGTACATTCCATCCAAATGTCTTCTTCAAAAGCAATAGCAGCATTTTCTATTAATTCTGTCGAAGCTATATTTCTACATTTTGTGCTAATTTTATCTGCAGCACCAATGTCAGTATGATCTGTTAGTTTTGTCAAAGAGAGATTGACACATTCTGTTCCAGTACTATCTTTTGAAATAATAGCAGTATTTTCTGTTAACCTTGTCGAAGCAATATTTTTACATTCTGTGCCAATTTTATCTCCAGCAACAATATCAGCATTATCTGTTAATTGAGTCAAAGACAGATTGCTCAATTCTGTTCCGGTGACATCTTCACAAGCAGTAACAGCATTTTCTGTTAACTCTGTCCATGGAGTATTGATACGCTTGCTCCCTCTAGAATCTTCTGTAGCAGTAGCAGAATTATCATCAAATACTGTGCTATGCCTTTCTTTATATGGATCATCACCTTGATCTGATGAAGGTGCCTGTCGTGTATTGTCTTTTATAATTGACCCATGACCTTTGATATTTGTTTGGCTTGAGTTCGGCAATTGGTTTCGTTTCCTCTTCAAATGTTTTCTTTTCCTGTATAAATGATATTAAAATATTAGTTTAAGAATTGATCATAATCACAATAACAATGAAAATAATGAAATACATATTTAGCCTCATTAAGCCCCTCACATATTTGTAATTAGTTATTAAATTAAGAAAACAACAAGCCAGAATTTAATTTCAAAAACACTGTAGGCAAAAAACAAATTATCTTACTTTTTTTAAAACAAAATACCGGTAATCATTTTACAAAAATAAAAAATGTATCCTTTTCTTTTCGAATGATTCTGACAACATTGCATACATATGTAAATTTGGTAATGTATAAAACTAAGTTTTTTAAAAAAATGCAATCATGCTCTGTTTACATGTTCACCCTAAAAAATTGTATTTTAATTTGTTAAATATTTACCTAATGGTTTGAATCAATATTTAACAGCATTACTATTAAGTAAAAAAAAATGTTAATACCAATACCAGTTTAAAAATGTCTTTATATATATATTTGCTCATACAGTGAAGAAAGCATGAACATCTCTATATAGCTAAAGGTTTTGTTTGTTCTTTATTTCAAGTCACATGCAAAAACAGACTGACAGTTGGTCTAAAAAAAAAGACTTAAACGCAAGGTTTTAAATGTGCACTTGTAAAAGCAGCAGGCATACAATGAAAAACTTACTTTGATGGAATGCGGTGGTGGGGGTGATTCTCATGAAACGCTACTGCTTCTTGCTCTTTAACTATGGGAAGGTTTTCTCCAAGGTTTTCTATTGTTTCTTCACTCAAATCTTTGGTTTTAGTTTCGTCTAATTTCGTTTGTTGCTGAACATCCATTGATGAACAACATAAATTATTATCTCCAGAATCTACTGATTCGTTTGTGCTAGTATCATCCTGTAAGTTTTTAGTGTCCCATCCAATGTACATTGGGCTGATAATGGTTGACACTTCAATAGATTTATGTTCTTTAGCTTTTTCATTAGTTTCAGATATCACAGGTTTTTTATTTGTAAACATGTTCATTATTTCTTTATCTGAAATACAACACATTGCTATTTGTCGAGCAGACAGGCCGGGGCCGACTTTTCCCAGAGCCTTAAAATCAGCACCCATATCTATTAGTACTTCAACAGTTGTTGCGTGTTCTTTTGTTGTCGCTAAAATCAAAGCTGTGTCTCCATCCATCGTTTTCATGTTTAAATCTGCACCGTTGTCTAGTAGAAGTTTCGCTATATCTGTGTATCCTGATTGGGCTGCATACATTAAAGCTGTCATTCCATCATGGGACTTTTCATTTAGACCAGCTCCATGTTCCATTAAATTTTCAACGACATCTTTATGTCCATTATTGGATGCATACATTAAAGCCGTCATTCCATTGTTGTCCTTCTCATCAATATCGGAACCCTTTACTATCAAATGATTCGTCAATTCTTTTTCTCCGCACTTTGCCGCTATAATCAACATAGTCTGTCCATTTTCATCTTTATGTTTTACGTCTTTGTTTATGAGAATGTTGATAATTTCTGTACATTTCATTGTTATGGCTTGATATAACGCTCCATCCAGCCGCGCCCCCTTCTCTACGAGCAGTTTCGCAGCAGCCACTTTACCATAAATGAGAGACGTTTCCAAAACACTGAAACCTTTTGGGCATTCGAAATCTATATTCGCTTTATTTTCTATTAGTGTTTCAATAACATCTGTATGTCCATTTCTTACCGCACACATTAGGGAAGACTCGAACAGAACATCATTTACTAGAGCGCCATTTTGTAGAAGAATTTCGACCGTATCGTTGTACCCCTTCTCGGAGGCAATATTTAAGGCTGACTTTTCTTCCCAATATACTGTTTCTGATTTGTTAACTTTAGCCCCATTTTCTAATAATAGCGCAACAATTTCCGCCCGCCCATTCTTTACAGCTAATTCAAGAGGGGAATCATAAAAACGCCTGCCATTCACATCAGCTCCATTATTAATTAATAAACGGACCATGTCCATATGCCCATTTTCTGATGCTAGGGCCAAGGCTGTTTTCGCTGTTGATACGTTCAAGCCGTTTACATCAGCTCCTTTTGTAATGAGGCTCTCAGCTTCAGATGTAAATCCCTGTTCAGCTGCTCCTAAAAGCAAGAACGTTATTGTGTCAAGTCCAGTCCCAAGCACACTGTCGCTGAGTTTTTGCGAATAGAACATTTTGTATTTAGAAATACTTCAAGTCTGGTATCAATCTGAAATCAGACAAAGTTGATATTCATTAAATTCATGATAGAAAAAGCATGTAATGTAAATTGAAATCAAAATATGTTGAGTTTTAAAAAAATTTTGTCAATAAAACTTTTTCATTGGTAATAAAATGTGGGTGACACTGATTGGTAACACAATTTGTGATAAAAAATTGTCTAATTGTAGACCAATTCCCAATTATCTATTAGAAGTGAATTTTTATGAGTCCTTCTGTTCACTGTATATAATCGCAGATTAATGACATTAGTAGAAGAAATATTTTTTTTGAAAATAAGAATATGGTTTATTTCATTTAATTACAAATAAAAATAAATTTATATAAAAAATAAGAGTTGTATTAGAAACCTTAATTTACAATCATGACGAAAAGTAATTCTTTAAAATTATAGGATTTTTTCTAATATAGCACGGGTTCCAAAGTCAGGCCCACGGGCCACAACCGGCCTGCGATGCAATTATAACAGGCCCGCGGCCTCATCTGAAATACTGAATTGACTAACTTATTGTTTCAGTAACGACATTATATTTATAAGAAAAGTCGATTTTCCCCCTTTTTTGATTACGTCAAATGATGTTGAAAACCTATGACATTTAAATTTTTAAAAACGTGAAAATGGATTTTTTTAAACACGATGAAGTTATGTGCAGTTAAAAGTACAAATATCGTTGACGACCAGACCACACATGGTAGCTATGACCGGCTGTCTGAAACTGAATGCACTGAGAATCTGAAGGAACTGGAAGCTAGATTAACCTCTAACAAAGCTTATTTTCAAGAATTTGTCAGACAAATAAAAATTCCTCAAAGGCAAGTTATGAGGTGGCAACACTGATCGCGAAACACAGTACTTCATTTACTGATGGCGAGTTTGTAAAATAATGTTTGATGAGAATTCTTGAAAATATCTATCCCGAGAAAAGGCAGGAGTTAGCAGTGGCGTCACTAATGGGGTACGGTGGGGGAGGGCGACACCATCAGGGGGTGGGGGTGACAACAAAATCTAAATGTTAATGTGTACGATTTTTTGTCAAAAAAAAATAATAATGTTTTTTCATATAGAAAAAAAACGAAATACAATGAAATACGTTAAACACGAAAACTTATTAACAAACAAATATCAGTTAACATGCAATAATAAAACAGTCCCAACAAACTACAATAAACCAAATTAGGGGGAAAAAGAAAAGAAACAGCCGCACCGGAGATAGAATTAAAAAGGCTGGACATGTAAGAGGCAGTGTCTTTTGTTTTAAATGAAATAAAGCCAACTTGGCTTTGACATACCGTCACCTTGGTGAGACGTACCCCACCTCACTACTCCCCACACTATAGTCAGGGGGTGGGATAAGATTTTTGTCCAAAAAAATCAAAATATTTTTTTTTGGTTTTTTTTAATAGAAAAATTATATTAAATGTCTTTGAGTTAGTATTTTGTTTTACTTATATTTATTTAAGGCGCGCAAACACTCATATCTATGTTAATATTAATTTACTCTAAGAGACTTAATTTTCTTGAGTGTAGGTAATATTTTGGTAATATTCTTTAAAACAAAATCATTTTCACATGTAAAAAATTTCAGTCTAGTCTTGTCGATTTCATATGAAACTATTTTATTTGCATATATCTCATCCCTGCCTGATGAATTTCAAAACGCTTTCCTGACTTTGCAAATATTAAAAAGGAAATCACTATTTTTCTTCAACTTTCCCTATTGACCCTGATAATGATCCAGGCAATCTGAAGCTGTAACTCATTGAGTTGCAAAGTGATGCTGAATTTCGCAGCAGACAACATCAGCTCTCTCTCTCTCTCTCTCTGTCTCTCTCTGTCTCTCTCTCTCTCTCTCAATCTCTCTCTCTCTCTCTCTCTCTCTCTCTCTCTCTCTCTCTCTCTCTCTCTCTCTCTCTCAATCTCTCTCTCATTGACTTTTACTCTCAGCTGGATAAAGAGAGATTCAAAGAGATTCAAACATTTGCTAAGAAAATGTTCAACTTGCTTGGTTCGACATACTTGTGTGACAGACATTTTCAGTTATGAATTTTAACAAGAAGCGTGTGAAGACGAGAATAAGTGACTCTCACCTGCGTGAGGTTAATGCCACCAGTACATCACCCATCATGCTTGAAAGAGAAACCCTTGATAAGGTGGACAGTTTTGTTTACCTTGGCAGCGTGGTAGTGAAACAAGGTGGTACAGACGCTGTTGTAAAAAGTAAGGACGGGAAAGCAAGAGCAGCCTTACAACAACTCAAGAATGTTTGGATCTCCAACAACTTAAGCAGAAAGTTAAAAGTAAGGATTTTTAAGCTATGGTGAAACATGTGCTGCAATATAGAGCCGAGACATGGAGAACAACGGCCGTAAACCTGACCAGAATCCAGTCCTTTATCAACAATTGTCTAAGAAGGATTCTCCGAATTCACTGGCCGGACAAAATCAGCAACCGGGAACTGTGGCAGCGGACAAAACAGAAGCCAATTGAGGAATAGATTCTTCAGAAGCGGTGGAGGTGGATTGGCCATACATTAAGAAAACCTGCTCCTAACACAACAAAGCAAGCCCTGAAATGGAACCCCAAGGGTAAGCGGAAAAGAGGCCGTCCAAGAAACACTTGGCGCCGAGAGTTTGAGGCAGACATCAAGAGAATTGGTCATGAATGAAAGATCCTGGAGAAGCTGGCCCAGGAAAGAGATGCCTGGAGGTCTCTCGTAGGTGGCCTATGCCCTTGGAGGAATCGCAGACGCCGACAACGATCGGTGGATGCCCCTCATGGACGAGAAAGCTCAACAACACCTGCGTGATATCATACGTATTAAAACCACTGAAATTTAGCCTGACCTCACTGTCTGGGGTATGAGAATAACTGTGGGTGAATGTTTGTTGACTGAAGTAAACACTAGTTCAGGGGTATGATTTGTAGTGAACTCTGATCACGTGAGTGTGTGGTCAGAGGACAGGGAGAGGTCACAGAGAGACAGTGGTGTCAGTACATACTGGTCGGGTGAGACAGTCAGTTGCGGAGAGTTGGGCAGGTCACAGGAGCGGTTGAGCCTGACCGAGGGCTATAATTGTGAAATAAGAGTATGTCGAGTGGGTGTACAGTGAGTTGTGCGTAGAGCCCTCATCGTATGCTGTACATGAGATAGCCATTCCGGGAGACTGTTGAGTATACTACAGTTGTTGTACTGCAGTTTTATAAAGATATATTTGCTGTTCTAGGAGAAACAGCCAGTTGTGTAGCGGAATAAACCATTGAACGTTTATATACTGGTGTCGTTTCTTGTGTACTGAATGTAAGCGGGAGAACAAGGCGAAAATCTTATAACGACGAGACGCGACACTTACCTATTTACTGCATTGAAGATCTCAGTTTCATCCTTCACATTAAAAATTTTGCAATAAAATCTTCTCAACCTATGTCATTTTTGTTTATTATTTTAATCCGGCCCGCCAAAATCGTTACTTCAAAGAATATGGCCCGCCATGCAAAAAGTTTGGACGCCCCTGAATTATAGCAATACTAGCTGATATACCCAGCTTCACCCGGGCCTGCATTATGCATCTCAGTTTGTACCCACTCATTACGATCCCTTTGAATAATGGGATCCCATTCGTGCTGTAAATACTTCGAATCCTTTTCCCCAATATGATTCCATATTTCTTTGTGATTAAAAATCCCTTTATAATCCCACTGTGTAATGGGATCCCTTTCGTGCAGTAAATCCCTTTTCCCTAAAAAAATACCATACTTTGATGGGAAAACGTAGCTCAGTATTATCCCGTTGCATAAGGGGATCCCGCTTTTGCTAGAATCACTTTCCCCATAAGATTCCACATTTCATGAGATTTTATACCTACTTATGCTCCCATTGTATAATGGAATCAAGTTTATGATGTAATTCCTTTATCCGATGTGATCCACCTCATCAACGGCATCACATATCCCAGTGTTATCCTTGTATAATAGATTACCGTTTTTGGTCGAATCCCTTTCCCCTCTATTATCCCGTTGCATAATGGATGCCACGTTGAATCCCTTACCTCAAGACAATCCGATGCTTCGATGGGATAACATATCCCAGTATGATACCCCAAAAAGATAACATTTTTCGTCAAATACCTTTACCCGATTAAAACCCAATCTTCGGTTTGATTTATTTACCACAGTATGATCCTTTTGCATTATGCGATCCCGTTTCCTGTGAGATCATATTCTGGTTTCTCTCACTTTTTCTCATTTGATCCCGTTCCAGGTCGTGTTATTAAGATATCTCCCAATTATGGCTAGGTTTCATCAACACACAGAGTAACGTTACTGTTAATCTACATCTTCATTTGTGTTCCGATAAATAGATTCGACATGCAAATAAGAGTGTATTATATTCATTAACTGATAAATATTTGGTTTCAAACTTTAAAACTTGTCCCAGTAAAATAGACTAACAATTAACGGCGATTTTGCAAAAAATAAAATTTAGAATTTTCTATTATATTTTAGATAAACCTTAAATAAAGTGAATAATATGACTACTATTAAATTCATAGTCTGATAAGCAATAAGGTAAAAGTTTGAAAATTTGCCCCGTTAAAATCGGTTTAAAAAATAAGTGAGATCCAGCAAAACATTAATTTAAATAATTTTTTAGAACTTTCTAGACAAGAGTCGACACTCGACAATAATTTTTTAAAAATAATATACATTTATAAACCCATTCGCAACACAAAATGCATGGCTAAAAACTTTGACAAAAGTTTTTTTTAACGTAACCTAATTTTTTTATTTTTTTTAAAATATTTTTTTTAGTCCCATAACCTCGTGGTCATTTTAACCTCGTAGTCGTAGGGGGTTCTAATGTTTCCATTAGAACATTCTCGGGCTTGATAGACCTGGCGGCGCCCATTCCTCTCCAGGTCAGCGGAGGACTTTCTTAGCGTTAGTCATTACATCAACATTTTTTCATAATAGTTTTGTTCAAAGGTATGTAAGGTATTTTTTAACAAAGGGAAGTGAATATGGGACATCCGGTCCCAAAATTAATCGATTTAGGAATTCTGTTCCATATAGTATCTAAATATGGGCCATAAAGGTGTAGTGTACCAAGTTTGGTCTATGTCAATACATCCAGCCGATAGCCAATATTGAAAATAATATTCATATAACTTATTTGAGAAAAAGGCCACTTTGGGCTCCGGGCCTTAACGATCCAAGATGTAAAGTTAAAAAACCGTGTAGATTTTAAACCGGATCATGATGGATAAACGTGTCCATATTTGTCAAGATCATGTAAAATCACTATACACGTTTGACCAAAAACATTTTGTCGGCCTTGAAGCAATGAACATTAAGAGTTCAATGCTCTATGGCAGTGCTTCTCAAAGTGGTGGTCCGCGGACCAGTGCCGGTCCGTGGGCCATCCGATGCCGATCCGCAGATGTTCTCAAAAAAAGGACAGAAAAAAATTGTCAGTGCAGGGAAAATAACGCACCGGTCCCTGGTGCAATGGAAAAATTCCCGCCGGTCAGCAATACTAGAAAGTTTGAGAAGCACTGCTATATGGTATTTTAATATGGATCATCACGTTCTTATGTGCCAATGTTGGTCAAGATCCATCCATTTCAAAAGTAGCAAATGTTGAAAAATAATTTTTATATTGCTCTTATAGGAAGAAACAACATTTTGGGCCCCGGCCCCCAATGAGTGGGGTGTTATGAGGTTAATTCATAATCGTAGGTTAATTTGTGCCCTGGTGTTTTTATACTACAGGTTTGGTCTAGATCCGTCAATCCGAGCGGGGCCAAACTAAAAAGCACTTTTTCATTACATAAGCTATTATTTAAAAATTAAATGGGGCCCCTGGCCCCAAACGGTGACTGATGTAAAGTTTAATACCCCTCTAGATTTCAATCTGGATAATGAGGATATATGTGCCAAGTTGGTCGAGATTCATTAATCCATGTAACTCCGTATGTGACACAAAGCCACACGGTCGCAAACAATTTTTGTCTTTTAAATAAATGAATTTGTGATTATATTTAATAGCGATTAAATTTAATTAAAAGATATATATATATATATATATATATATATATATATATATATATATATATATATATTATATATATATATATATATATATATATATATATATATATATATATAGTCCCAATATTTCTATTATTAGACTTCTGGCTAATTATGACAAAGCCAATTAAAATTCTTAATTCACTGTAATTTAAAGTAACCTTAATATTATGTATTGAAAATTATATTAACTGAAAATATTAAGTAGACCGAAAAATTTTTCAGTATATAATAATAAGTAAATTTATTTTATAAAATTAAAATCAATATTCATAAGTCACAAAATAGCCTACTTACTTAATGGAACTGACTTCTAGGGATGTGTGCTGTCTAAGAGTCTAGAAGTCGAAGTAGCAAAGCCCTTAGCCTAATCCGAGCCGAACAACGCCATGTACACAAACAAATGTTCACAACATTAGATACCAGGTACTTTCATTTAACTATCTTTTAGACGACGCCTACTGCCCACACATTATTTAAAAATGTGTAATCAAGGTGAACCCGTATCAGTTTTCGTTTTCTGCCTTAATTCTAATAAGTTATTTTTCTCCTACCAAAGTGATTATCATAAGGTTTAAACAAAACCCAAATTGTCCTTACATCTCAATGAACCACATTCATTGTAGCGAGTTGTTCAGAGATCAATTGATTCCTTATTTTATGGTCATACGTCACCAGTCACATGACTTGCATTTCTATTTATGGATTTCATTGTTCAACGCAGTGATTCCTAAAACGGGCCCTACCTCCCCCTGGTGGGTGCTGCAGTAATCCAGGGGGCGGTTGTGGCCACAGGTGCATCTGAGGGTGGTGAATAACTGTAAGGAGGCGGTGAACGCGTAAAGGAGAGGATAAAATATTTAGAAAAATTTAAGTTATGTATTCCTCTCATAACGTTAAATTTATCTTTGAAAAACGATTGAGACGATTTTGAATGTTTTAACTTATTATGTATTAGATTTCTATTATAAATGCAATAAATAGTTCCATAATTTCAAACTTCAAGGCTTCTAATTTAAATGTTTCTTTACTATAATTTACAAAAAAAGTTAGAAACATTAAATGTTTGCTTAAAATTGCTTTTTTGAAAAAAATATTATTCATTTCCAAGGGCGCCGAGGCCAAATAAATTAGGAAACCACTGGTTTCCTGTTATCATTGGAATTGGGAATTCCCATTATTATTTAATGAAAATGGGGAAATCAGTTTTGCCAATCAGGCAATATGCCCGACATACACCAAGTCCATGAGGGGCCGTCCATAAAGTACGTCACGCTATTTTTGACAATTTTTGACCCCCCCCCCTGTCAAAAACTGTCACAAATCTCGGGACCCCCCCCCCTAAAGTACGTCACACTTTCAAAAAAAAATTAATTAGCACCTTTAATTAAAATATTTAATTTAATACTTAAAATACACTACACTATTAAATTGTCTTAAAATATAAAATTTCCACTTAAAAGTAGGAATGTACTGGATTCACAATTTTGAAATCCGGCTGGAGCTGAAGTGGGCCGGATTTATCAAGTGAAATCCGGCTGGAACCGGAATCAGATTTGTTAAAATGGCCGGATTCCGGATTTTCCGGGGCCATTATGATTATGAATATATATATAAATTAGGGATCTACCGGCCACCCGGATTTATGAAGTGAAATCCTGCCGGTGCCGAAGCCGGATTTTTACAATTACATAATAAAAAGGAAACAAAAAAAATTGGCTTTAAAAAAAAGACTAGATTGACAAAGTATGTGACCAACTCTTGTGCTATATTTAATCTGTTTATTATGGTCCTATGAATTATATTTCATTTAAAAATATTCACTGGACATCATCTGTGTTCATCCATAGGTACCACTGACATCAATCTTTCACAATCATCGTTTCCTGGAAGGATAATTGCAGACAGATCAACTCGTCCTCATCTAGCCACTCAACAGCCTATGTATGTGCATTTCCTCTTGTGGCACTAACTGCCATGGGTTCTCTTTGACTTCTAGAAGTGATTCTCAAAGGACGGATGCGTTTTATCTGAGTTGATTCTTGAACAGTTTGAGTGGGTACATTCTCCTGAGCCCGATCTCTGTGTTGTCCTGTATGTTTCTTCAACATTGCTTGTGAGGCAAAATATGAGTGACATACTTTGCAAAGTCGATCAAATAAGCTGGTAATTATATGGTTGTACTTTGAAAGCTCCTGTTAATCTTGGCATAATTTCATCAAATTTGAGTTTGTGCTACAAACAAGGAATGAAATTTATGAGAATCTGCATCTGCTCTTTCTTAAGCTTTGAGACCATTATTTTTTTTTGGTTGATTGGGATTGGAGGAGGGAAGAATCTTTAAGGTAAAACGTTAAAATATGAGCTTCGTGCTTTGTCGCAACATTTCATGTCCTGATAGTTAATAACAATTTGAGTGAAATATTGGCTGGTGCGAACATGATTGTCAAACCATTCCTGATCCTTCGATATCACTCTTGCTGTATCCAATTCAGATGTATGAACAACACATTCAGGAGATACGCATTGCAATGCTGTTTTTACATAAAACTAATTCTAATGTTTCAAAAATTTTTGAAAATTATTTTTAAAGCTATTTAAATTCTACTAAAAAATATAAATAAATTAGAAAAAAAATACTAAAAATAATAAATGTGTGACCTCACACATGGCTTGACCCCCCCTTACCCCCCTGTCACAAAATGTCACACTTTCTTAGACCCCCTCCCCCCCTCGAAGCGTGACGTACTTTATGTAACATTTGGCAACGCCCCTGAGAGTAATCCACCGTAAAATGTACAGGACATGGTAGACAATTAGAAGGAGGGTTTTGGTGGCCCTTGTCTTTGTGAAGAATGTGGCATTTTATTATTTGATTTTAATTCCCTTTTACTGTCCTTTGGGGCCGTCCATAAAGTACGTCACGCTCCGAGGGGGGGGGAGGGGGTCTAAGAAAGTGTGACACTTTGTGACAGGGGGGAGGGGGGGTCAGGCCATGTGTGATGTCACACATTTATTTTTTATTTTATTTTTGTTCTAATTTATTTATATTTTTTTAGTAGAATTTTCAAAAAAAATTTTGAAAAATTAGAATTAGTTTTATGTCAAAATAGCATGAAATGCGTATCTCCTGAATGTGTTCTTCATAAATCTGAATTGGATGCAGCAGGACTAATATTACAAATATAAGGAACAGGTATGGTTTGGCAATCATGTTCGCACCAGCCAATACTTCACTCAAATTGTTAAATAACAGGACATGAAATGTTGCGACAAAGCACGAAGCTCATATTTCAACGTTTTACCTTCAAGATTCTTCCCCTCCTCCAATCCCAATCAACCAAATAGTTGATGGACTCAAAGCTTCAGAAAGATGCAGATTCTCATAAATGTCCTTCCTTGATTGTAGCACAAACTCTCAAATTTGATGACATTATGCCAAGATCAACAGGAGTTTTCAAATTACAACCATATGATTACCAGCTTATTTGATCTACTTTGCAAAGTAGGTCACTTATATTTAGCCTCACAAACAATTTTGAAGAAACATACAGGACAACACAGAGCTCGGGCTCAGGAGAATGTGCCCACCCAAACTGTTCCAGAATCAACTCAGATAAAAAGCATCCGTCCTTTGAGAATCACTTCTAGAAGTCAAAGAGAACCTATGGCAGTTATTGCCAGAAGAGAAAATGCACATACAGAGGCTGTTGAGTGGCTAGAAGTGGACGAGTTAATCTGTCTGCAATTATCCTTCCAGGAAACGATTGGTGAAAGAATGATATCAGTCGTAACTTTGAATGAAAACTTCATTTCACCGTTGTAAAATGATGTCCAGTGAATATTTTTGAATGAAACATAATTCATAGGACCATAATAAACAGATTCAATATAGCACAAGAGTTGGTCACATAATTTGTCAATCTAGTCTTTTTTTAAGTCAAATTGTTTTGTTTTCTTTGTATTATTTAATCTCTGGGTGAGGTCAAGTTTCGCTAATCGACTTATTATCCTGTGTCAATAGATTGCATAATCGGAAGACTATCTAAAACTTAATCTCACTCATTGTAAATGAAAATTTAGCAGAGAAATTATGTGTATTATACAATTATCAAGTGTAATTTTTGCAATTTTTCTTTTCAAATTTGATCTAGATTGAGTTACTATTTCATTGAATAACTGTGACAACTGTTGCCAATTAACTATTCTACTATTAAAGTCATTTTAATATTATGATAGTTGTTTTAAGTGGAGGTGTACGGGATTTCGGCTCCATCTCCGGCAAATCCGGAATCCGGCTATTTAAAGGAAATCCGGCTCTGGCTTCGACTCCGGCAGGTTTCACTTTATAAATCCGGCTGGCCGGTAGATTCCTAATTTATATATATATATATTCATAATGGCTCTGACAAATCAGGAATCCGGCCATTTTAAGGAATCTGATTTCGGCGCCAGCCGGATTTCACTTCATAAATCCGGCCAAATTCAGCTCCCGACGGATTTCAAAATTTTGAATCTGGTACATCCCTACTTTTAATTGGAAAGTTTATATTTTAATACAGTTTAATGGTGAAGTGTAATTAAAGTATTAAATTAAATATTTTATTAGGTGTTAATTAAAAACAAATTTCGAAAGTGTGACGTACTTTGGGGGGGGGGTTCCAGAGATTTGTGACAGTTTGTGACAGGGGGGTCAAAAATAGCGTGACGTACTTTATGGACGGCCCCTTTATAAAGAAGTTTTTTGCCTATGTAGTACAGACTGTCAACTTCACTCCGATCTCCATTCCTCGTCTCTTTGCCCCAGTGTGACACAGTTTAAAACCTTGGAGACTGGCACGTTCAGTAATAAAAATTTGTTGCACATTTTATTATGCCAATTATTAGCGTTCGTTAGTTTAACTGTAACTTAATAACTACCGGTATTTAAGTTTAAGATTTTTTAAAACACATTACATCAGAGAAGGAGTGGTGTCATGTGAACGTTTTCTTCATTCGGTTGTAAGGTGTTGTGACGATCTGGAGTGGTTGCCTAGAAACGGCATGAATGCGAGTTCTGTTGTCAAGTAAATTGTCGTGTAACCATAGGCGAATAGCGGCGATACGTGCGTAAAAATGCTCTACTAGTGGATTAGTGTTTGTAGCCTTTTTTTTAAGGCTACTGGATAAATAATAAGAAACATTCATGTCTTCTCTTTTCGTGTAACAACGTGGTTTGAAGTGAATCTTTCAAGTACACGGTGAAAACCAGTGTGTCCGACTATTTATACGATAATCTTGAACCCAATTATCGTGTGAATATTAATGGCATTTTTTGGTTAACTCTAACACTGTCACACACGCAGTAATTGGATGCCCGTATGGCACATCTAAAATATAAAAAAAGAAAATATATTGTCGCTCTGTATTATTTTTTTTAGTTGAATAGGAATTTCAATAACCATTATTTGACAAAAATAAGTGATATATGTCTGTAAAGAGGAATATTTAATGTTAAATATTTCTATTTGGAAAAAAAAATACTTAAAGTCTGTACGAAAAAAAATATAGGCCTACACATTTTTTCAATGCGTAAATGCGTTTCTTCTCAGCGTCGCAATTTTTAAGTCCTTTGAGCTATAATAAAAACATTTTTGTATGACTGACTACAATATCATGGCTACCAAGCAATGACTACCATCTTCTGGCTATCATGACTGGCTACTATGTACTGGATAGCATTGCTAACATGTACTGACTACCATCTTCGGCAATATACTGGCTACATCTTCTGGCAATATACTGGCGACCAGGTGCTGGCTACCATCTTCTGTCTACTATGGACTTGCTACCATCTTCTGGCTGCCATGTACTGGCTACCATTTTCTTTCTACCATGTTCAGGCTATTATTTTCTGGCTACGATTT